>BJBW01003631.1:0-12113 GCA_004320125.1 Scolopax mira
TCTCCCCTCAGCCTCCTCTTCTCCAAACTAAACATGCCTCTCCTCATAGGACTCAGTCTCTCCTCACAGGACTGTTCTCCAGACCCCTCACCAGCTGCTGCTTCCCTCCACATCCTGTTGGAAGCAAGGTACAAGCCTGAATGTGTTTTTGGGTGGCCACTTCTACATTCTTTCATAGAGAAAGTTTCTTCAAAAGAGCTGAAGTGATATGGAATCAGAATTCTTTTTGTTTCTTTGGCATCTTTAAAATGCTACGTATATTCTGTATAGGAAAGTTTCTTAAAATGTATATTTTAAGAGAACTGATTGGCTTGGCCATACTATGAAAGCTTTTTTCCTTGTTCTTACTCCTGTGTCATCATCAAAAGGCAGTCAAGAGTATAAAAGTACTTTTTTGACTCTAACTTTTGATGAGAAGGTCATCTACAGTTGTTCTGCACTGGTAGGTTTTCCAAGGCAGAATGTCCCTATCAGAATGTCAGATTGGCCTTATTGTCTTGGACCGAATGTTCATCTGACCTGGTATCATATCTCCCACTATGACCAGCAACAGATGACTGGGTAAGTTCCTAAGAGTAGTCTCAGTGCTCTTGCAGACTCCACCCATCTGCAGAGCAAGGACTTCCTTTGCGTATACTAATATTCAATGCTGTTCAATTTCTCTTTCACAAACCTGTCCAGGAATGCCTAAAGCGCACATGAAATTTGAGTTCATGGAAACAAGTCACTTTGCTGTGTGAGAATGGAAATTAATGTCTGGCACTATTCCTACATTCCTTAGAGATGATAGACAGAGTGGTCTGATAGACAGAAACAGTCTGCACCACTGATAGAGGTAGCATCGTGTGTTTTTCTGGTTTTTTATGTGTTGGATGGAAAGACAAGTGCTGTTCGTTGGTTCCAATGTTCACGTGAAGTGTGGTTGACTAAAAGGAAATTTTTCATTGTATGAGAGCATGAAGTGTCAAAATTTTAATCCAGAAGAAAATCACTTAGTTTCCAGTGAAAATGCTTTTTATTTCTGCTGCATGGGGAGAAGCTACTATTTCAAAGGTTGAATGTGAATTCCAAGAAGGTAACTGCATTTTCCTGGAGAGAGAGAAAGCCTCCTTCATTTCACCTATTCTCAGGCAACTCACTGCACCGCCTAAGTTTGCAGCCTGGGCACTGTAGGGCCCTGGTATAGCCCATGGAACCAGAAGGACACTCCAAAAGAGTAATTTGCAAAGTTTCAATGATGAATTATGCTTTTCTTTAGACTGGATCCGTACAAAATACATGGGAAACACGGTCACTGAAAGTGGCAGTGGGGAGTTGCAAAGACAAATGTATTTAACTTGCTGTTTCCCTTTGGAACATTTTATTTTATGGTTCATACATAATTCATGGACAATTTGCATATTTTGACACATGGGGTAAAAGGACTGAACAGCTTCATCAGAGTCTGAAATGTATTTTCCAATGTCTGGAAGGTAAGGGCTGGTGTGAGGCTTTTCTGAATGTTTCTTCTGCTGCATGGGGACATTGGGTTCTGAACAGTTCTCACTCTTTTCTACCTCAGTTTCCCTCCACAGAAGGCAATGTAATAATGCTAACTTCCCTCACTGGGCCTGTTTGAGGCAGTAGGTACCTGAAGTTCATAAAGCACAACTCAACTATTGAGCAATGTTCCTATTAAAAAAAAAAAAGAGAGAGAGGTAAGTTAGGGCTTTTTAAAAAGCCCTTTTTAAAAGTTCTGATTTGCTTCAGAACTTCAGTGATGTTTTCAAGTAGTGTTTTAAATTGAACTATTTTAGAGATGCTTTTTAAAAAAATCCATCTGTCAAGAATTTTAAGTGTTTTTAAAATGCCATAACATTCTGAATACATATCTTCTGTGTGCACAAATGGAAGAAAAGTGCTAGACTAACTCATTATCATAATTTCTGTGCTTCATTTAAAATCACAAATAGAGATACCAGGTGTGACATATTTCCTCATGCCTTTGATAGATAACATGTACCTCTTAATACTAATCCATAATAACTTTAAAATACCTATGAGTGATGATGACAACAAATGTTATGAAAATACTTAGAACTGACAACCTTTAAGATGGAAAAATATATGCTGCTTCTGCTTATTTATTACCAAAAAAAATACAAAAGTATCTCTGCTGAGGTCTGTATTCTTTATGAAAGTAAAGTTATTTCAACTCAAAAGTAGCTTTCTAGACAGTGACTAGAAATACATAACCAGCCACAGATGACCAAAGCCAAGTATCATTCCTGAAAGAGTTCACTACTCATCCCAAAACTGAGATGTTTTCAACACTCCAGAATTAGAGTTACTTCAGTTGGCAGCTTAGTTCATTGATTTGTTTTACACCAGTGTGACATCGATCAGGGTGTTTTGACCGATTCCATCAGTGGCAGTGTATGACCTAGAAACAAAAGTAGGTTTTTCATATTAACAGGCACTTGGCCATTTAGGCTTTCTAGATGACAAAGAATATCACTGCTTGTCTAGAAGAAGGGTCACCAGATTTTCTAATTGCACTGTCATGTGCTTCCAATGAGTTGCAGAGGCATCTGGGCTGGGTGCCTGGATGTTTCTGGACACTCAGGATGCTTCTGAGTAGATTTGAGGTCTTGCAATGCAAAGAACTGTTTCCACAGCCAAACTGCATGCTCAGAGGAGAGCAGTGCAATTGAAACTTTTTCTTCTACATCAAGATTAGCATTCAAATTCAGAGTTTCACTTTTAAAACTGATCTCTTAATTTTCCCAATTACTGTGCTTTGTTTGATATCACAGAACAGTTTATGTTCACAGGCTGTTAACCTTTTAGATGAAGTTAAACCAAGAGGTGAGCTCCAGGAGTGCACCCATATGTGCTGCAACCACTGGTAGCTGTTTGGTCCATGGGTTTGGACCAAAGTAAGCTGCATCAAAAAGCACAGAGAATGGTTGTCTGCTCCTCAGCACCAGCTATTTCACAGTTTCCATTACAATTAGATTGCATTAGAATTGGAGCACTTTCTACATTTATTTTTTATCTGAAGGATTTTATTCTTTTGTTGCATGGAATTCTTTAAAGGCTAAAGGATGTTTTTCTGTCTTGATTAACACTCCCACTTTACATACCAAATAGGTTTCATGATATGACATAAATTGGATTAATATTTCTCAAGTTGCCATTGCAGTTACTTCACAGGTTCCATAAGTACTGGCTTGCATATTCACAAACGTTGAAGCGCTCTGGAGTGCAGTAAGGTACCACAGTTAAAGAAACTAGGGCTATCTGATCTTCCCGCATACCAATAACCATTTGTACTCTAAGAGAAAAGTTGTTTAGGGGGGGAAAAATCCCCACAGATTTTCCTGTTCATGTTCATATTGTGAGTATCTTGCCCATTGGAATAAATGAAACTGTTTTCTGTGGCTCTGCTGTTCGTATTACTTGACATTCTTCAACATTTCTTTATCCTTAGCAGGCATAATTACAGTAGAAGTTTATGCTGATTTTTTTCATTCCGTCTGTTGAAGGCTTATTTAGTTCTCTTTCTCAAGAGCACAGAGAGTACTAAAATGAATCCGAGAATGTTTACAGCTAGGTTTCTTATGACCTGGGTCATATTGTTGTCTCGAATCAGTTTTCTCTCTCGTCCTCAGCTGAAGACAAAAAAATGGCTTAATCTTGTGGGGTTAAATAAAAGAAGGAATGTGGTGCAAGGAAGATTCCTTTTATGCAAGCGTGCAGGGATGACTGAAAGTGCCTGTGGGCATTTGGTCCCCATTGGCTCTCTCAGCGAATGCAATGATGCCCACAGATAGCCTGTATTGTTGTCAGTTAAATGGGATCATGAGTGTCTGAAAGGTGTTTGAGAATGAACTGAAAATCATTTTCACAAGTGGATGATTACTTCTGCCACATGTTAACCGAACTCTATCAGAGTGGCCCAGATTTTTGAGACTGCATTAATTGCTCTTTCAACCTTGACTGAGGTTTCTCTTTAAGAAAGGCCTTTGCTGGACTAAACTGCTACACGTATTGATTTTTTTTTTCTATATTTTTTTCATTGTTTGTGATAAATGAAGCCTTTTACAAGTGGAGAATTTATCATTCAAGATGTAGATAGATTGCTTCATTCCTTAGAATAAAAAGGCCAGTCTAAAAATGATCTCTGTAGAAGTAATAAGTCCTTTCTCATTTCTCCAGCAGTGAATAGCTCCGGTATTCCACACTCAATTATGTTTTTCAGCTATTCATTAGTGCTGATTTTTTCATCAAAAAGTAGAACCCTGCACCCTCACAGTGTGGACTTAGAGCAAATAAGCTGCCATCTTCTTTCCTGTGTATGCTATCACATAATTGAAACTGAACTATAATATTTTGCAGTATGGTTTTACATTTTATTAACAGAAGGAAATGCGTTTTGAAAATATGCAACATTTGGATATTTAAAATATAGTGATGGTGCTCAGACTTCTTAAAGACAATAGCTGTTCTGTTTGTTTATTCTATTTCCAGAGGAGAAAATGATACTGCCTGAGACAAGATGATATATAAAACATTTTTATCCTGGTGTTTCTGTATTTTGTAGAGGAACTGAATTGCTTGTATTTGTATTTGTTTTCCAGGAAAGCATTTAAATACTTTAAAACTTTAAATATTTGTTTTTTCTACAATATTATAAGAATTTTGAGGTATAATCAGGTAAATCTGTGACTTGAATACAAATTCAATTTTTACTTTTTAATTTGGGAGTGATTGAAGATAAAGAAAGCAGTATTAAATGCTGTTTAAGAAAAGAAGATTGCAGAACTGTTTTTTAAGAGCGTAAGTCTCTGGAAAGTGATTGCATGGTTTGTATGTTTGGTTGTATTTTCATATTACTAAAAACTGTTAGAAAATACATTGGTGTAGCACTTAATGACTCAACATGTTTGATCAAGGTCCTATTTTCTATGTGCTGTATAAAAGCAGGTGTATTAGTCTTAAGGTACTAGAAATTATGCGAGTAATATAAAAAGACTGAAAAAGGCAACCAAGTTTATACATACTGACTATAAATATGCTTTCTAATATGCACATGTATAGATATAGATGTCATGTGTACATATCTTATTTCTTTTATTAATATAATTTTACAGAATAAAAGTCTGCCATCTATATCTGGGTTTACATGCATCAGAAAACCAATTTTTACTATCTTCTTGTCAGTCTACTCATTAAACACTCTCAAAATGTAGTCTTAAAGAGAAGTCAAAATAAATCTGTTTAGTAATAAGCAATTGCTATTTCAGGGCTTAAATACAGGGGCTATTTCAGGGCTTAAATACATTTTAGTATTTTCCTTCTCAGTGTTTAGCTGAACTGTAATAATTAAAGAATTATTTTAGATTAACCCAACTCTGGAACCCAAATTAGAGTGAGTAAAATTGTAGCAAATGGCATGGTTAATTTTTAGGTATTTTTCTTTTTTTAATTAGTTTCTTTTTTGTATTGCACGGAGTATTTTATCTAAAGAAATGTACAGTGTTTGAAGGAATGGCTGTTGTGTGTTTCCTGTTCTTGGTGAGGGCTTTTAAAACAGTCTGAGGAATTAACATTCTGCATCTTGTGAGCAAGGCTGGTAGATGAATACAGATACACAGAATACAGGTAGTAAAATAGCAGGCTGCAGTTCTGTGAGCTTGTGATTATGAGGGTCTAGTCTGGTTTGTGGTATTGACATTTTTTGAGACCGGGGAAAAATGATGCAATTCCCATCTTAAAAATAAAACATTCTTCAGCTTAGCTCTAGCACTTTGGAATCTGTTAACCTCTCAATCTTTTGCTCCAGTTGTGAAATGCAAGTGTCATTTAATTCTGGAAATTGGATATATTTTTTTTTGTAGACTTTTTTTGTTGTAGACATCAACTTCAGTTTCTGCAAATCCTGGATATTACTGTCCAAATTTAACAAAATTCTTAGGTCATGGAATCACAGAATAACAGGTTGGAAGGGACCTCAAGGATCATCTGGTCAAAACTTATTTGGAAAAAGCACAGTCTAGACAAGATGGCCCAGCACCCTGTCCAGATGAATATTAACAATGTCCAGTGATGGGGAGTCCACCACTTCCCCAGGGAGGTTTTCCCGTGCCTGATTGTTCTCATTGTGAAAAATTTTTCTCTTGTGTCCAATCAGAATCTCCCCAGGGGTAACTGGTACCCATTACCCCTCATTTTTTCCATGTGACTCCTTGTAAAAAGGGAGTCTCCATCTTCTTTGTAGTCACCCTTTAAATACTGAAATGTGGTGATAAGGTCTTCCCTAAGCCTTCTTTTCTTAAGGCTGAACAAATCCAGTTCTCTCAGCCTTTCCTCAGAGGACAGGTTTCCCAGTCCTTTGATCATCTTGGTGGCCCTGCTTTGGACCTTCTTCAGCCCATCCACATCTTTTTTGTGTAGCAGGGACCAAAACCGACACAGTATTCCAGGCATGGCCTGAGAAGCACTGAGAAAAGTGGGATAGTGACTTTGTTATCTCTACTGGTTATGTCCTTGTTGATGCAACCCAGCCTCCTGTTGGCTTTCTTTGCTGCAGCGGCACACTATTGGCTCATATTGAACTTGTCCACCAGGACCACCAGGTCCCTCTCCACAGAGCTGCTTCCCAGCTGGGTAAATCCCAGCCTGTGCTGCACTCACCCATGGATTGTTTTCCCAGGAACAAGACCTTACACTGATCCTTGTGGAAAGGTTAGCCCACTCGTCCAGCCTATCCAGGTCTTCCTGCAGGCTGGCTCTGCCTTCCGAAGTGTCCGCTTCTACCTGGTTTTGGTATCATCAGCTTCCCATTTTTTGTCCTTTGCTTCTCATTTTTTTCAATGGAAAATAAATGAGAAAGAGAAGTTCCAACAGGATTCTAGGAGTCTGTAGGATGCTTGCCTTCTTTTAGGTATAAATGTTAGACTCTTGAGTAAGAATTAATCTCATCAGCTTTCAGCAGCATGCACACTTAAGATGAATACAGGATATATCCCTTGTAAATGGCTGAAACTGCCTACATTAGAAAAAAGCTGTTACCATTAAAGATGGCACTGGCACGAGGATTAATAACATAAGATTATATTTTATAACGTGCTTATAACAATTTGTAAAATCCAGTAACATAGGCTTTTCACTTTTATACTAAATCCCAGCTTTGTGTCATGAATGTTTTTTTCTACGCTACCTAATCTTATCGAAAACCAGTAGATTTTAAAGTTAGGTAGTTAATGTTCTACTCTTTTGTTTCTCAAGGAAGTTCTTATTTAATACCTTAGTTGGAAGTCGTTTCGTAGGAGGAATAAAAAGTGCACATTGCTTTTTAATTTCTTTTTTTGTATGCTTTCTTATTTTATAATTTTGAATTTACAGTAACTTGTGATAGTTCTGCCTGTACAGCAAGGCTGAGTGAAATTAATCAGTTGTTCCCTCTCCACCCTATGGCCATAGTAAAGAGATTAACAGGGGCAAGACATTAACATGATTTAGAGGAACATACCTGTCCATTTTGAAACATATGAAAAGCAAAACAGTTCTTTTGTAGAGGAATATGCACCTATCAGTCTGTGAGGCAAATGCTTCTTTAGTTGTGAAACATTATAAACTTTCTAATAAACCCTAGTAGGCCCTTTTTTGATACCCTTTCTGACATAGACCTTACTTGTCTCCTTTCTTTTTATTGAATTCATAATCACAGAATTAAGAAGTTAAAAAGAGTGTGGCAGGATCTGGACTATTCAAAGAAAGCTACATCGCATGGTAATCACGTACAGGAAGCCAATTGTCCTCCCTTACATACAAATAAAAAGCAGAGTAACCAAGTGAGGCAGAGCTTCCATGTGGGTGTAGCAAGAGCTGAAGAAGGGTGAGATATCTGTGCTGTAGAAATGAGGGAGCCATTATGGGATTTGACAATGCACCATGGTAAAAAAGCATTACACTGACAAAAAATCATCCTTTGTGATACCTAAGGCAGTAAAGAAAGTTCTGAAGTGTATGTCCAGAAAAATGGGGAAAAAGGTTTTGCCTGTTTCAATGAGATATTGGTGGATTGCTCTTTTTCAACTGAGTTCAGCACCACCAAGCAACAGAACCCCAAAGTCATCACAAAGCGACCTTATCCTGTTGCTTCAAAGGCACCTGTTCTTCTACCAACCATCCAACCAACCATCTTTGATTATAATATCTCCATAACAGATGTGCCACCATCCTCTGGAGAGTGCCCTGTGAAGCTGGCAGTCATTGATCTGAACTGTCTGGATCTTTTTTCTGCCTTTGACCCACCTATTTGTACTAGATGTATTTTATATAAGATGGCCAGCCAGAAGAGATATCTCATAGGTAATTTTTGCTCCCCTATCAGATTGTAAGCAGCAGATCCTTACCACTTGTAGGCTCCTGCATACATTCCTGCAACTCATCCTTTTTGTCTTACTGTTTTTGTTAACAGCATTGCAACATGACCACAGTGACAAAAAAAATGTGTCACTGTAATGTCATAAAACTTGCTCATACTTCTTTGGTAGTGGGAGTGCTTCCTCTAACACCAAATAGTATCAGCATGTTGTTTTTTATCATCTTACTGGTTGGTACTCCTGATTACATCATCTGATTCACAGCCTGGTAAGTGTTAAGGTGACAAGGAGTTTTTTGTAATCTAATTGGGAAATTAGATTCAAGTTTGCTCTGGAAAAAAAAAAATTATGTTTAATCTGATGGCCTTTTGTTATTTGAGCACTTTTTCATAGTGACATTGTGACTGACTTCTCACAGACTGGAGAAACACCAGCAAATCTATGGAAACCAAGTGGAGAAGAAAAAAAAAAATGTTGGGGAGTTTAACTTTTCTAACAATCATTATTTCTCCGTTGTCAAAAGTGTTATACTTGAAGCTATTTTTTCTATTTTCAGAGGCAATTGGTGAAATATTAGTGATAAGCACCTTAGTGTTCTTAAACATGGGATAATTTCTTTCTGCTTTTTTGTCACATTTTGAGTGAAAACGAATATGTCTCTGTGTTTTTATGGTCTGAGTAAGTAGAAGAAAAAAAATCACTTCTTATATGTTACAGCACTGAAAAGAAGCTCAGTAGGGAGAGCAAATAAATACACTGATTTGTATTGGGTCCTCCTAATATCATGCTTCTTATTGATGGAAAAACATACCCTTTATTATTTCCTCTGCAGATATTTGTATGCTCTAGGACAGAAGGTTTGGAAGCGGTGGAAAAAACGCTACTTTGTCCTTGTTCAGGTTAGTATTCTGTTGTGAAATTTCATTAAAAAGTAGTTTGGACTAGCAGCTAGCAGTTCTCTTATGTATGGTTTCTGGAGCCATTTGTAAATCAGTATATTATGGCAACACAGTACTACTGCAGCCTTCTTACAGCATAGAGACATCCAGGGTATTTTTTTTGTATGTAGTAAAAATATACATGTATACTATATATGGATGTAGTAAACAAAAAATGTCACTGAGTGTTACATGTCTATAAATGAGTCCCAACACTGAGCAATGTGTCAACGGATACCTGAAAATTTCTGAAGGAAATTGTTGTGATGCTGAAGCATTCTGCTGACAGCTTTCTATCAGTGCTCAATTTAAACTAGTTATATTTCACAAAGTGGATGGTACTTACTCTTTCATTTATTCTATCTCAACAAAAATTTTCTGACTTTAAAATTAAAGTAACAATAGTTACTATTAAGAACCTTTTTTGTAAATATTTTTTGATCAATGCTTCTTTTTGCAATATTAAATTGGGTAAAATCTTATTATGTAGTCATTATAGAAAATCTAGTGCAACAATTTTTATTTAGCACAAAAATGACCTGGACTGATACTTTGTAATGTTTTGTCCAAATCCAGAACTATAAGTATTTTCACATGCTAGTGAATAGTGACATTAACATGAGATTAATTGATCAGGAATAGAAAATTAGATTTTGAATGGTCAAAACTGAGAAATTAAAAATTTTTGTGAATCTCTGGAAAAATCAATATTTGCACTTGTCTTTAGATTCAAGTTACAAATTTGTTGTTGTTATGAGTCAGTTCAAAGAGCACTATTCTTCTGTGTCCTTTTTTTGGTAGACAGGAAACAGTTAAAGTGTGAGTCTTCATAAACATCATAAAGAGGATAAAGTCTGTTAATGAGGCTTTGTTAAGAATTAAAGGTTTTAAAACTACTTTACAGAAAGCCTGATTCCTCTCTACCATTCTGTCAGTCATACTCGTCTGGTCTCCTTGCTACTCCTAAATAATGAAAAGTGTAAGGATGTAAAAAAAAAGTCCTGAACAAGATCTTTATTAAAGTAAAGTTAAAAGCTGAGAGTATTTGCATGTTTCTCTTGCTAAGCTTGATGTCAATACAGTGATCTCCCTGGCTTCAGTGGGAATTGGCTTGCATATTGATAATCAGTGAGTACCAGTTATAGGGTTGAAAAACATCTTCCAGAAAATCTACTGAATTTGTTTTGGTTCTGATTTTACCAAGGTCCCTACAAAGAGATGAGGACTTTTTGTGACTTTATTGATTTGTAAATATTGGGACGATCTCTGTGTAGATGTGAAAGGAAAATAACTTTTTAAAAAAAAAGGCTAGAATACTCCCTTGCCCTCATGCTTTTCTTTCACTCTCCTCCTACTGTACACCCCCCCTTTCAGAAAAAGAAAGACCTTGTTCTCTTCTTCTAAGCCACAGGCATTGCTTGAGCTTTAAAGTGCACACTTAAGAGAAACATTGTCTTTCTATGTGTGTGATACGGAGCCACCTAGGAGACCAGTTTATTCCAGCCAAGTTAATTTTAACTATCTTCTACTTTCTATGCTGAAATTGAAATACTGGAGGAGAATATTACAGGAATTTGTGATGGGATTTAGAAATCTATTTCATTTAAAGCAGGTATCAACTCAGTAAGGCTATATAAAAATACCGTGTTAAATCAATATATACTGTCCAGACAGCTCTGGCTTATTTATATAGTATAGCCGTGATATATACACTGGCAATAAGCTGAAGTCAATATGTGTGAAATAAGCATTCAGTAATGAATATCAGTCTGTTGTATTGATATATTATTGACATATTGATGAGTCTTCCTCTATAGATTAGCTTTTAGCTTAACTTAGTAAAATATTAAGGCCGGTTGTAAGACAAGGCTATCCGTATTTACACATGGTTTGGAAATTTAGCTCAGCTGTGAAATTAGATGAATAACGTTGATTTTTCGGGAGCCTGATGTGAGTAATGTGCATCTTTGTTATTGCTGCACATATTAGAAGTTGTTAGTGGTTTGTGAAAGAACAGCTCGATATTATAGGAAGGTTACAAAGTCTGGGAATTTTAACCTTTATATTTGCTTTTCTTCCTTTTACAATCCTGTCATTTCTCTAAAAGATTATTAGTTTCAAACTGGAAAAAGATAAAGATAGCATGTCAGGTAAAAAGCCTCAGCTGGACTCACAGTTTTACTTCTGATTTTAATTTCATCTGTTCTAATGTTTGACAAATTCAGCCATTTGTTTCATGGATAATTTTTTTTCTAAGCACCCCAGTTGTGCAGGCCAGTTCTTGCTGATGAACTCCTGAAGCAGGCTGCCCAGTGATGCCCTGTAGCAGGGACCACAGAGGCAGCCTCCGGGTTTGCAGTAACAGTTTCTCCTAGCATGGTGAGCATGGAGTCTTTCTGCCCCATGGGGACATCTCCTAGTGACACTGCTCAGAAGTCATGTCCACTTTTCTGTGTACATCTCTCTGTCATGCATGCACAGGTTGTTAGTTATCCACTTCATTATAAAGAAGTTAGAACAGCTGCTAGGTGGGTGTTCAGAACTCTGGGAAATAAATTCAGGTAAATGCAATTTTAGGAAAAGGGTTGCCTTTTCTCCTATCAAGAATTACTACTTAAGTAGGTGGCTTGATTCTGCTTTTGTCTGGAAATGTGTTGTATGTAGTCCTGGCTTTTGAGACCCATTATTCAATGAAGTATTGATAGTAATTTACTGAATTCTAAGATAAAACTACCTGTGGCTGTGGCGATCAGGAGGCAGGCCCTAATGAGGCTTTGCTGGCTCAGGGGCTGATAGCCCAGAG
>BJBW01003631.1:12201-139202 GCA_004320125.1 Scolopax mira
CCAGCAGCAGAACCAGCTCTGTTACAGCTTACTGTTTACCTTTTTATATATTCCCAAGAAGTGTATTCACTCTCATGCCCAAGCACGGAGGGAGCTGTTTGTCAGTCCCACACCTCTAAATCCCTTGCAGTTATTTCATGAGAGCTCCCTCCTCTCCTTTTCTTGTAAACTTCAGATCTAATTTTTGATACGTGGCACAGCAGTAAAAAAGTTTTTCAAATTACTCAGTTTTGTTGAGCAAAATAACTGAGCAAGTACCCACATCACTCACATTTACATCTCTGTGTAACCACCACACTGTACAGACAAGTTCAGGCATCAAAAAGGAAGCTGGCAGGCCCTAATTGTGGAAATGCATAGGATGCGCCAGCTTTTTCCGATTCCTTCATCCACTCTATATTTTTGTGGAAAAGCTGGACTATGTTCATTTTTTCATTTTTATTCTTACCCCTATAACAAGACAAAGATTGTAATGCTCTTGATTTTACTTTTTTTTTTTTTCCAAACATATTTCAAATGCATTCTCTTATATTAAAGGAATGATTTATTAAAAGATACTCCTGTCAAAATCAGTCTTACACTTCATCTTTTTGTTGAAAATGAGATATTTTAAAGTTTTTCCACTGAACAAAAAATAGAAAAACTCTAGAAAACTTTGTCTGGGGGAAAGAAAGTCTTAATAAAATAAATACAGGTCTTGCTTGTCTTGTTTACTATCACGGCCTTTTAAACCCTTTTCCTTACTGTTATCGGTAGCTGCTATCACCTATTATAGAGAGAACCACCAACACAATCTAAAATTACACTTTTTTATATAGATCTATGATTGGGTTTAAGTGTGGTTTTGGTAGCTAAGGGAGTGTGGTGATCTGGGCTCTGCCCAGGGAGGTGCCCCTTCCTGGGGATGGGGCTGCTCCAGTGCCCCTTGTCTGGGCCCTGGCTGCCGGCCCTGCCCTGACAGCCCAGAGATAACATCTTTAAACTGAAATGCAGACATTTTCTAAAATGCATGCTATAAATAAAAGCAAAACTACGGGCTCAATGCATAAATAACAAGGTGAAATCCTGTTGACTACGTCATGTTAGAGGACAGGCTGGCTGGTTTTAATTGTCCATTCTAGCCTGAAAATGTGAACTTCTGAAAGTGATGGACTTTATTTATATTTCGTATTATATGTGTGTGTTTATATTTAGCCCTGTCTCCTTGGTATAGCACACCTAAGTGAACATACTAAATTTGATGTGGAAAGCTGGCACTCAGTTTTAATTGCCTGATAGGGTCTCCCAAATTCTTATCTCCCATAAAACTGCCTTCACTTATGTAATGTATTAATTAAACTGGAATACCTATCTTTAATTTATGTCGGCTCTAGACTTCTGCTGTGGTTCTGGAGTCAACAGTTTAGCATTTGGGACCTGATTGCAATTTTGCAGAGAGAGCTGCTACTCCTGCTGGCTGTTTACTTATCCTTAGATCCTTGCATAATTGACAGACCTGAGAAATTATATTATAGTTCAAAACAAGTCAGTTGGCCAGTTATCCAACAGTCCTTGGAGATGAGAGTTTCAGCAGCTCATGAAAGTTCAGTTCCCATAAATTTCAAGTGTTCACAGATTAACAAGGTTCTGGTCACCTTGTATAGTCTTTCTGCTCTTCCCTTCAGGGTGGGAACATCTTCATTTTGTTTCAGTGAGTCCTTTTCCTCTCCTAGCTTTTAATTTATCTGTCTAGTATTTTTTTCCTCAGCTCTCCTTATTGCTTTCTATTCTGTCTAGGGGGTCTTAAGCCATGTGATGACAGATTATCTTCTTATTGCTTTATTATTTTTTAATAATTGTACTCGATAAAAGTAGCAGATGTTCATGCCAGCTGCGAGTTACTTGGCTACACAGTACTGTATCCAGTAAGCCAAACAACCTGAAGATAGGTGTCCATACAGGTGCAAAAGATGCAGAAATTAGGCTACAAAATCAAACTGAAGGTTCTGGCACTTACCATCTTTAACTAGAATGGGCCAGATTAATCTTTCCATCTGCATGATAACTGTATCACTCCTTCTGCAAATAGTACTGGTACACGTAACAGTCCTTTTTTTCCAGCTTCATGTAATGCAGGACTTTTTTTCTCACATAGTAGACTTGAGCTTTTTCTTCAGTAACAAGTATTTTTCCTACCAAAACCTAATTTACTTCCTTTCAATTTTTCGTAAAGCAACAGCCCAAAATGCATTGTCTTTCAGGAAACTACGGAGAGATGAGGTATATTTATGGCTTTGTTTTTCCTGCCTTTTGGCAGGCAGGGGAAAGAACACAGTTTTACACTGTAAATATTTCTAGGGGAAAATTGGGGTTTATTTCTTCAGCACAACTGGAAGCTAATTTAAACAGTGGTATGTGTGTTGTATAATTGTGGAATGGAATTCATCAATTAAGAAGTCCTCTCTTATTCAGGTTAGCCAATACACATTTGCAATGTGCAGTTACAGAGAAAAGAAGTCTGAGCCTCAGGAACTGATGCAACTTGAAGGATACACTGTGGATTATACAGCTCCTCACACAGGTACTTTTCATAATTTTGAAGTATGATATGTTTCTGTAAAAAAGCTGATTCAATTTGCTCATTTTGATCTAGCAGAAAAAAAACAACAAACCAAGGTTCTTTGGCAATTATTCCACTAGAATTTTCTGGCGTGAAGAATCATGCTTTTAGATAGCAGCTTGTTGTAAGAAGTATAAACAATAAACTTGTTTCAGGTTGCCTGAAACATTGTAAGGCCACATATGATACAAGGAAAATAATATGAATTCTAGTCAGTGTTTCCTTTTTCTCTCTGTTTTTTATGGTGGAGTCATGTGGCAATGTACTGTAAAGTATATTTATAAATGATTTAGTAAAGAAGGTGAATGATGACACCGCTTGCTAAAGACAAATTACTCAGAGTAATAAAAAATAAATGTGAAGATATCAGAAAAAGCTGCACAAGTTAGTATTGAAGCAGCAAAATGAAATGCAGCTTACAGATGTAGAGAAAAATGATTCTACTCATACAGTGGAGGGTTATGAATTTAAGAGACTTCTAAGATATTGAAGACTGAACTTTGGAAACATTGACTCAATGTTTAGAATAATTGAGAAGGCAAACAATGCTCAGAAGATGTTTGGAAAGCCAAAGCAATGTTCTCATTAAAAAAATCCCTGGTGCAGCCACATTGACTGCTGTGTGCTGTTCTACGCTTTCAGAACAAAACACTGGAATGACAAAAAGGGACCAAGGAAGGGACAGCAACACTGATAAGAGTTATGGAGCTGCCTCTTTCTTGAGAGGAAATAAAGTTAACAAAGAATTCTAACTAAGAAAATGATGTCAAGAAGGAAGATATGTTAGACAAATGCAAAATAGCATTTGACAAGGAGGATATGAATAAAAATAAATTGGAATTGAACTGGAAATTGAATTATTGAAATATTTTGTCCTATGACTTCTGTATTTATTCTACTTACATGTTACCTCTGTGTATTACCATTTGATCCCTATAGCTTTAGATTTAATCATATTTCTAGGTCATAAATACTTATAAAATATTTTAGCACCCACTCCCTCACACACACACACACACACACACACACACACAAAAACCAGTGATGTGATAAACACTGATGGTGACTTGGAAGTAACTTGTATTTATTACGATTACCTTACCTTTCCTGCTCCAGGTCTTCAGGGTGGTCGAATGTTTTTCAATGCTGTTAAAGAAGGCGATACTGTGATATTTGCCAGTGACGATGAGCAGGATAGAATACTCTGGGTTCAAGCCATGTACAGAGCCACAGGTCAATCATATAAGCCTATTCCTGCAAGCCAAGCTCAGAAGATAAATCCTAAAGGAGGAAACGTTAACACAGATATATCCCCACTTTGTAAGTTGGCTGTCTTTTTCTTTTGTGGCTTTAGTTTTGGTTTTAGTTGGTAAAATATGTAGCAGCTTCCTCAATGAAGTTTAATTAAGCAGAACTCATTCACTACGGAAACGTGCATAGCAGTTTGTTGTTAGCCAGAAGCTCTTTAACTTGGATTTTTATTACCAGCAAGGGAAATCCTGACTTGCAGGTCATTATTCTTATTAAAATCCATGAAAATATAGCAATTAGCTTCATATTCATTACAGTCGACCCACATATTACCATGGTGATGATGTGTGGTTTACATTATATTTTTCAGTAGCCAGCCAGTGTAGTGTTGAATAGAAAAGCATCAATCTATTCTCAGAATTTTATAGATTTAGGTCAAGTTTATCATTGTACATATTAGTTATCTAAAAATTGCTATACAGACAGTACATTGTGAGCCAAAAGGCACTAGATGGGCTGGTAGATTTTTGTATCCTTCTGTGTAATATTAAACTACATATAAAAATTTTTAAAAAAATAAACACGTTTATGTTTTCCTCATTTTTCTTTGAGGAAAATATTGTTTCAGAGAAAATCAAGGTAGATAACATATATTAACCATATCTTGAAATTTCCATATAATCTCTTGGAAACTATTCTGTCATGTAGTTATCCACATGTAGGAAGCACATATGATACTCTTGTTATTGTTGTTCTGGATCTTGAGTACAATCTGAGGATTTTTTGGTAGCCATCAAATTTTTACAATGTCATGTGTCTGTATACAATAATCCCTCCTTGTTATCATATATTTTACATAGTCATAGAAGGGAGATAATTGTTTTAGACTCAATTTGGTTTAAAGTCTAAAGTCAATAGCGGGTTGACCCAAAACTATTCTTCTCCATCAGTCATGCTATCACTCAGTCTCATGGTCTTCCATTCATCCTGTAATCTTTTATTATTTTGATATTAGAAGACAGTAGAATTTGCTTGTTAAACTCAGTAATAGTTACCTAAATCCTGACTGGGCTGTCAAAAACATTGAAAAAAACCATAATGTAATCTCACAAAAGCTCTGACGTTGAATTTTTAATCTGAAACAATTTGGAAGGGTGAAGTAACAGTTCATCACAGGGGATGTTAAGGTGAAATATTTTGCAGGATATAAATAACACTTCAAAAACAAAGGTAGGGCAGCAGCTGAGGAGTGCTTCTGCTCACCTTTTCCCAGGTACCTGGATCTGGGCTGGGTACTGGAATCTCACTGTATTCCCTTCCTAATGTTCCTACTTCACATCCATCAGTTAGAAAGGACAAAGGAGATGACTGTAGCCAGTAGTAGCCAAGGAATTGCTCGTCTTCTTGGACACAGGGTTTACATGGAAGTAAAAGCAACTAGAAAATGCTGACCACAGAACAGGGAAAGGTACAGAAAAAAAAGGTACAAAGAACAATTGCAGGTTTGGATGTACTGTAATTCTGTTTTCAGAGATAAAATTACTGATAGTGGTAAAGAATTAAAAAACAAGATTGACCATCTTGATATTACCTTAGACAGTTAGGGTGACTACAGTTCTTAGGTAGAAAACACAGGAAAAATAAGGTTTATTTTAAAGACAGTTTAAGGGAAGCTCAAAGGCCTCAAAATATCATGTATTTTTCTGTCAACATGTATCAACTTGTACAAAATGATATGACCTGTATGTAAATCAAAAATCTGTTGTTAAATTATTGTTTGCCTTTAGTTTTAATATATTTTAATGTTAGTATTTTGTAAGTAATTCATAGAATCCTTTGCAAAAGCGTAACTTGTGAAATTTAACTTAATGTGAAATTTTGTCTTAAAAGAATCAAAGTTTGACTGATTTCTTTCTGACTTAAAGTAATATTTTCAGTTCTGCCTACATGAGCAAGATTTTATTATTCTGTCTTTTGCATGTGAGGTAGAAATGGTCATAATCAAATTAATCAGTTTTTAAGAATCTGCAATAACTAGGGTTTACAGGTATAACCTTAAATATATCTAAATACCTTTAAACTGCAGGATGTAGGGGAAAATCAGGATAAGGAGACATGGTTTAACATTTTATATATTGTGTTTATAAAATAAAGTCCTGAAACTATCTTGATAGATAATAAAAGTTCTCATTAAAGAAATTAAAACATCAGATGATGATTAATATGCCACATACCTAGCTGTGTTAATGTTAATTTTTTGCTAGTAGTAAATACCAGCTAGTAGTAAATACCAGTAAATTTACCAGTAGTAAATACTATTTTCCATTGCCTTCTAGACAAAATTCTACCTTTCAAAGTTAATGTTACATTATTTGCTGAAAATTACAACTTGTCAAAGTGCAAGACTTTCATTAAGCTCTTACTATTTTTAATTGAGTGATATGCAAAAGTGTCAATAAATGAGTCTTTGTTTTCAGTCCCTGCTGTTTTCTACATTCTCAAGTTCAAATTTAAGAGGTTTTATAAACTGTGGTGCAATTATTCCTGTAAGCTATATCATGGACTCCTTTTGTATAAAAGAAAGTCATAGAAAGGAAGGAGTAAGAGACTTCTTTTGCATAAAAAAGATCATATTTTTTGCAGTTATTGGTGCCTTGTTCCACATAAGATAATTCCTTGTACAAAGAATGCTTAAAATGACATGAGTAGGATGTAGCCATCTTAGAGCTGGATCAAAACAAACACATGAGGCACTCCTGAAGAGAAACTAAATGTAATTGTAATAAGACAGCCAGGGTCTGACTAATCTTTATGCAGAAAATGGAAATGTTTCTCTTGTGTGTGCTCACTGGCAGCACTCCAAAAGGCCAACCAAGAGAGCTCGAACTGATCTGAACTTGTAGGCTCTTCTTGTTGATGCTGTACAGCACTTTAGGATCATTCATGTAATTTATAAGAAACTTGATATTCAATACTACCAATGAGGCAAATAGATATTTATGTGTGGCACTGGGATCAAACTACTGTTATTGTACCTGTCCAGATTCTGAAATGAATACTCGCCAGTTTCTTCATCTCTGTGTAAAGCAGCATGGTACTGTTCTTTTTTAGTATAAGGTGTCTCCAAAACAAAAGTGAAGAGAGGCTGATGTCAGCAAGGGTCAAGAAAAAGAGACAGCTTTTCACTTCCACTGTTCTGAATAAGTATGCTGTAATGTAAAGGATAGAGTATCTAAGGGTGCATGATTGTAGAAAAGCCAGAAGTTTCCCAAGGACATGAATGTTTCAGGGAAAGGGCCAATTAAAAACAGATTCATCTGAGTCACATAATGGTGCAGGAGACAATTCCTTTCTTAATGAGCAGTGTGTTAAGCTATCTCGTCATATATTTGGAAAGGCTGCTGAAGTGATGATCACTTTTAATACCTTGATCAGAACGAAGGAGTAAAAGCAGCACATGAGGGGATTGGTGTGTCTTAATGAAGCAGCAGAAAGCCAAATATCATTCTGGTCCTACACCACCATGAGTTCAGAGGTGGTCTGTTTTTAAAAATATCTGCAGATAAGAAAGGAGAGAGACAGATACTGGAAAACCAAGTGAAGTTGGGAATCATTTGATCTGAAATTTATAGTTTTCCTCACCTCTCTTTTGGACTGATATCACTTACTAAAAAAGCTCACAAAAGGAAAATTATTTGAGATTTTGCATGGACCAATTATAAGACTTGTCATAAAACTGCTGTTTAGAGCCCATGCACAAGAAATCAAATCCTGTTTATTAAGTAGCAAGGGAGTATCAAAAAGAGGCAAATACGTAAGCCATACATTGGTATTACAAGCCATCAGTCCAATGACAGCAAAGTTGAAGACATTTCCAAATTAATCATCTATCTGACCAAAAGAGCATCATGGAGGAAGCTTGTGTAGATGCTTGAATCAACCAAGTGGAGCAGTGTTGTGTAATCAAGAAGAAAGTGCAGGCAACTTGCCAAATGAATAAATTCTTTGGGATTAGTCATGAAAATATAGCATTAACATATTCAATCTGTTTGCATATACCAGTGATAAGCACTGTAGCATTACTCTCCCTATCATAGTTTGCATGGTAGTTTGCAATGGTATGAGAATAAATTATGAATTTCATACTTATTTTAAATGTTATTTGTATCACTGTCAGTCTTTGCACTGGCTTCATCAGAGACTGTGTGGACAAAAACAGAATAAGATTGATATTAAGGTACTGGTGTCATAATGCATAAACAGAAGAAATACCACTGCTTAACCTTATGGTGGCATTGCTCAATTTTGGAATAATTCATAATGTGCTTGTAAAGCAGCTCTTTTAAGATAGTTCTGAGGTTTTGTATCTGTATGTTCAAATAGTTAAATATTTTAGAAACAAACAAAAATAAACAATATTTTTTCATTTGACATAGTTTTCTCAGTAGGTTTGGCAGCTTTATATCCATCATGTATTTTGCCACCTGGAAGAGTGGAGTAACTCCTCTCATTCCCCTTCATGTCCCATTCCTGCTTGCCTCCAGTTACCCCCATCTCCCTTTTAGAAAGAAATGTTAACACTGGCCTCCACCACCTTAGGCAGTCAGTAACTCACCTTTATGCTCTCTGCCGTGCTACTGAGAAACATGAAAAAACTAACCAACTAATTTCCTCTTCAAATCTGTCCATTGGCAGAATTCTGGCAGTCCATCCCCAGCCTGATGGTCAAGCTGTATGAGACAGCTGCTTTTTCAGAATCTGCCACTTTTTCTTTATCTGTTATTTGACTATGTGATATTTAAATTATAAGGTTCTAGGGGTGTAGATTGTCTCTTTGGCCTGTGTTTCTAAGCACATAGGGCTTCAGAATCCTGGTAAATGATCAGGAGTCGAAATGTTCCCCATGCAAGCTGTCACTATCTGTATGGAGTGGCACATGAAGGAATGTAATGCATGTCTTGCCACTGTCTTTTGCAAAGAGCATGTGCACCTTCTTCTTCATCCAACCAGCTCCAGCCTCTTCTGTATCAGAGTCATAGTTCTTACCCTACTACTCCCAGTCTGTAAGTCTTTTTTAATCCCTATAATACTGGATTTCCTGACTCTGCCTGCTCTTCTTTCCTGACTGCCTTAGTTCAAATTGATTCCATGATGCTTAGACTCGAGCAGGGATGTCACTGAAAGCCACAAAAAGGAGGAGGTCACCACCTTACAAGGCCAGTTCCTGTAGTTCACCCTAGCACAGAGTAAATGCTACAGAAAACTTGTATTTCCTTTTGGGCTGGAACGGGGCAGAGATGATGCCTAGTGATTTGGTTATCACTAGGAATGACTATAAACATGAAATTCTTTGTAGTCTTAATCCACTCAACTCTACTGAGTCACTGAGGAGAGGATTATTTTTTAGAGCCTTTGCAGCTGGGCTAAAACTGGGAGTTTCTTGCAAAGATGGCAAGATGCTATTCTGCCAAAGTGAATATCCTAGAGCACCTATAGAATTTGCTAAAACTCCTGCAATAGCTTTCGTAAGTTTTCACCGTGGTTTTAAAATATATTTTTGTCTCACCTTGATTAAAAAAAATAAATTCATTAAATAAATACACAATGTGAAATAGCATAACTTGGAAATATGAGCAAAAATAATGAGTTTGAGTTAGAGGCAACTTGAGAGCAGGACAACAAATTCCCTTAAGAAGGGGAGAAATTAGTTGTGAAAAAACAGGAAGAGTATCACTACTTCAAAGTTCTCCCTATACATCTTCCCAATATTTCCAGAGATTGAGAAAATGGAATTGTATTTTATCCTGTGTCTATCACAATATAGCACTCTTTATGGCTTTTGCATTTACCTGGAGCTTGAACAGGACATCTAAAGCTGATTTGTGTAGGAATTTGAAAAATACAATCACTTCAACAATTTGTCATAGGAGGGTGTTAAATAATTTTTAAATCACAGTCATATAACATTTGTGAATTCCTCATAATCTTTGATCAAGTTCTTATATTTTTAATCCATTTTGTTTCAAAAAGATTTAGAAGTTATCTTGTGTGTATATCATAACGGTAAAATAAAATGTAATGTTTTTCACTATATCTATTTTTCTATTATTTCTTGCTTTCCTACAGCTGGCAAAGGTAAGTTTTTGATTGTTTTTCTGTTGTTAGAAAATATTTGGTAGCAGATCTTCTGTTACACTTTGACAATGTTATTTGTCCTGTTTTATTCACTTAAAAAGATGGTGATCAGTCATGAATCTTTCTGTAGAATTATATTTAGGAAGTATTTCTATTTTTAAATTATGTTTTTACTTATTTTTCCTGAATTATGTAATAACAGATTCTGCTTTCGCAAGCTGCGTTGCATTCAATGGGTCACCTTACACATAGTGACCAACTATATGACTGTCAGAATGTTGAGCATTACCTTTGCAATGTCCAGTCTCCTCTTAATTACTTATTGGTACTTACACAGATTTTCTTTTAGAAAAAGGAGAATCTTTTATACTTATGTAGTTAACCAGAGAAAAAAAATCAAGCCAGCTAAATTAAGAAAGATTCAGCTGTAAGTTGTACCTGAGACCAATGGCAGAAAGAAATATTAATCCTTTATCTTTTCTGTAATTTGTCTTATTTTAAATAATGACTCAGTAAATCAGATATGCATATAAGAAGGGAAACTTAAAAGAAATATAGAAACCAGTCACTTAAACATTAAACAGATTGGGTTTGGAAAACTTTTGTCTGGGTGTGGGTCATTTTGGAAACTACAGATAACTTCACATTGTAGTTTAGTACTTTCGGTTACGTAGTTGTGTTGATACCAGTGTTTATCCTTGATTTTTTCGTGTTTAAAAACATTTAAGAGAGAGCATTTCATGTACCTATGTCAATAATATGAGCTAAATTTGCTAAGTTTGTCATTAATAATAGGCTAGTCTAATGCTCATGGAAATATTGTTATTCTATGTAATCATATATGCTACTGATCCTTAAACCATTAAAAATATATGCTGCTGTTTCTCTGGGATGATGGTCTCATACCTTACACCATCGATGTATTGTCATACTGTTTATTTGCTACATCCACCTTGGTGAAATCTGTCACATGGATGTGACTCTTGCTTTGACAATGCAAAGCCAAGTGATATGAATTAGTTTCTGCATCTTTCCAGGATGTGATGCTGCAGATCCTTCAGCTTGAATTAAATAATTCTCCCATCCACAAATACAGCTGAAAGTTGGACTTGACATGGATCAATATGATCTGGGGCTAAATTTCCAAATGTGACTGATTATGTTAGCATCATGCCCACGGATCAATATTGAGTTTTATTATGAACCTGACTCTATAATTGGGTTTAATCAATAAACTTTTGTCTCCTTTTCTTTAGAAATTTTAGGTTTGTACTATGCAGGTTTTCAAAATTGCATTTAGGATACACTTAGATCTATACTTTTCTAGTAACGAATATAAATAGACCTGGGTTTGAATTTAAAGGAACAAAGAGCTAAGACCCTATTGAAAGGGGAAGTCAATTTTTAAGTTGATAGGACTGTTCACCCCAGTACAGTCTATAGAATCCAAGGCAGCTAATGTGCTAATACATAACTAGTCCTTTTGGGCACTGTAAGGCTTTTTCTGTCCATACTTGATAGATGATTCACATTGAGGATTTTGACAAAACATAGCATTAATGAAAGCAATCACTAGAGCTTCTCTTTTGATAAACCCGCGGGGTTTAAAGGCGTTGAAAGATGCAGTCTGTGAAGAACAATAAATTTGGGCCTTTGATTGAAGTGCCATTTGGGATGGTATGTTTTCTCGATGTATTTACACAAAAATGCTGCTCCCTTTTTCACTACTCTTTGCTGGAAGGTTGAAGGAGCTCCTTGCCATTACTACATTAAGGTTCGTCTCATTAAAAGCTGAGTACAAAAAGAAGGCTGGAAATGACCTAGCTCAAGCCAGTGTGTTCATTTCTGCTCCAGTTTGCCATTTGAGAAGTAGGCTTCAAGCCATGATGAATATTTCTATGAGTGTCACTTTGATCTGCAGTAAAGATGCTCTTTCTTATCTGAAGAAATGGATGCATAAGCCTTTTCTTTTTACAGTGGGGGGAAAGGTATTTATTTGGTTAATTTGCTAAAATTGGAAAGAGCACCACACAAAACCAGGAAATTATAGAACACATATCAGTAGTTTTTCCTACTGATAACATTGCTTTGTAAATTGTAAAATTTTAAGAGCTTCACTAGAAAACTATCACATAAGAATTATTTTAATATGCTGTGTTGTATTTTCAGGTAGGCTTTCTAAATTGTTTTGTTTAATCTGTCAGTGGGTAGAAACTATGGCTTTTTCACAATTACACTCCAGAGATTGTTATGATAGAAAAATAATATTCTTTCCAGATTTAAAAACAATAAACTACAGTGTCACCTGCATCTTCTTAAATAACTTGTTTCTTTAAAATAGTTTTTAGTATTTAAGTGTGCCATGTGTACACTTGTGTTTGTACATCTGCACACCCACTCACATATATTGTTCTGCAAATTTTTCCTTTGTATGAACAGATACAGACCGTGGTCAGAAACATGGCATGGATGAGTTTATTTCTGCTAATCCCTGCAAATTTGACCATGCTTCCCTCTTTAGACTGCTTCAGAGGCAGACCTTGGATCACAGATTGAATGACTCCTATTCTTGTTTGGTGAGTACTG
Organism: Scolopax mira; assembly: GCA_004320125.1. Taxonomy (NCBI): domain Eukaryota; kingdom Metazoa; phylum Chordata; class Aves; order Charadriiformes; family Scolopacidae; genus Scolopax; species Scolopax mira. The sequence continues at coordinate 24,773 of BJBW01003631.1, forward strand.
ACTGGAAGATAGATATAAAGAAGTGAGAAATAGTTGTTACAAAGTAGTCCTTTCTTCCTGATCCATTCAATAGCTGAGGTTGTAGTTGGAATAAAGGGTCCAATCGATTGGTTTCAAATTTGAAAATTATACACTTGCAAGCTGCTGCTGTGCCACTCAATAGAAAGCAAAGAGACCCAAACTGTCTCTGATTTTATCAGCTGAAATTTGCCATGTCCTCTATGGAGGTTTAAATAAAAACAGAAGGTTTTGACAATGGTAAGAGCTCCTGTGGTAGGATTTACTGACACGTGTACAGGCATTTTAAGGTACAAATGATATTTTCATCTATCTTATAATACTTCATTCCACTGGCGTGAAGAAAGAAAAATGCCAAAAGAAGGGAAGGAGAACCACAGGCAAAATAGATACATGGGCATATATACATTACCTGAATTGCAAAAACCAAATGTGAGTATAATGATTACACAAAAGCAAGTAAAGTGGGATGTTTTTCACATTCAAAGACAGCTAGAAAAGTTAAGATATTAGCGTAGCGTGCTTCCATATTTGTAGCTTCAGTTTCCCTTTTCTACATAACACTGTTTATGCTATGCTTTGTGGGGTTAGGCGTTGTGGATCAGGCTGCTTCTGGTTTTATTTTCAGTAGGGAAAACCAGCAGCAATCTTGTGGAAAGCCATCAGATTATACACCCAGGTTTGTGTGGGTCGGACCTCATTACTTCCTGAGGCTCTGTTTTTGACTTGATACCATGCCGGAAGTAGTGATGTCTCACTAAGAACCTAAAATGCCTCATAGCACGCAATTTTTCACGTTTTTTTCCCCTTTACTATTCCAATAGCAACAAAACCCAGTAACGTTTTTCCAATGGTGTGACTAGTCATGTAATACAAAAATTATGATGGACTTTTTAGGGTTTTTTGCAAGTTTAAAAAAAGGGAAAACATATTTGATGAGAGTTGCTTCCTTTTTAAAATGGTACCATACAAGTATGTATAGAAAAAGTTAAAAGACTCATTTTCTGTCTGTGGGCTGCACACTGAATCAAAGAAGAGGCCCGGAGGTACATCTGTACAAAGTAATTGGCACTCAAAGAGAAAATGGTTAGCTTTCTAACAGTGCATTGGGGTCAAAATCTTTTTTTATAATAATAATATAGTAAGACACTTAATATAACCTTGAAATCAGGAACTTTTAGAAGAGGTTAGGTGAAATACTCAGTGCTATAGCAACCATAAAGCAGATGCATTTCTTATTCTTCTATTTAAAATGCAGCTTTAAATAAGTAGAATGGGTGATCATTTTTTGTTAAATTGCATATTTAACCATATTTTTAATTAAAAAAATTGGGAATGTCAAGGTAGCAATAGAATACAGGAACAAATAAGGGTGATTTTTTTTCCTGAGCAGTTCTTTTCCTATCATTTTTAGAAAAAAACACATCCCTTTATTTCAATATATATTGTAGCCACATACACAGCTTGTAAAAATAAAAACAAAAATGTGTAAGAATTAATATTAAGCACAGCTCTGTGTTAAATTAGTGTATGACCCAGACTTCTTTAATTTTCCATTCTTAGAAGGGAGCTTCTTTTTTTATTTGGGATTTTTTTTTGCAGTTATCTAATACTCTGTAGCATATAGTTGTTATGTATTTGTGAGAGTTGTGCATGGTGTGGGGTTGAACAAGGGCAAAGAAGGCAGATATTTATATGAAAAGGATCACACTAAAACAGATCTCTTACAGAAACTGAAGTCAAAGGAATTAGTTCTTTAAAAATTTGTATTCTACTCCTATGAGAACATACTGAACTTTTAATAATTATTTCCTCCTGTACTATTAAACATTGACACACAGCATTTTGTAAAATCTTCCATAAAATGGAGACATCAATGACAATATTGGCAGAATATCAATCACACTAAGCACTGTTCATTGTATCTAGGCAGAGGATATATATTATTGCAGAAATTCAGTTAAAAACCCTTTTTTTTCATTCAAGGGAATACCATATTTTCTAGTAAACACTGCGTAAACTACTGCTGCAAATTGACTGGGTGTTATTTTAGAACACTGAGCACTGTTCTGGGTGCTGTAATAAAGCTAAGTGTTCTCTAGAAACAGCTGAAGCTCTTTAAAGGCAGTGGAAACACTGACTTCAAAGAAAGGAATCAGGAGCAAATAAATTTGTGAAATAACTTTGAGGTGTTCTTGTTTGCAAATAGTATGTTAGATTAGAGATCGGAAGGAGAACATAAAATTTAAATTCCTGTCTTGTGAAAGTCTTTTGGTAAAGTTAAAATACAGAAGATTTAAACCTGATGTGAATATATTTTTAAGTGTTGTTTAATAGCATTTTTACTGATACTTTGTATAAATATTAAACATTTGAATTTGCAGAAGTATTCACAAACAATAGTGAAATATTGGTCTTCAGCTGCTAAACTAATTCATGACTTGCAAAATCATTTTGCTCATCTAAGATATTTTTATTTGAGTTCAAATGTTCCTCAGTCTCTCTTAACCAGATGACAGGGATGATGAGAGGGAAATATCACCACAATTAAGAAAAGAGAAGAGAAAAATGATTATTTAGAACAGTTATACATTAGCTGTGGTTTTCCAAGGCTTATGTTTTTCTCCCTACTGCTTTTTGAAAGCTCAGTGTGCTCACTAGCAAGAAAAGCATTCAAGGCTCTTCTGTTTTACATTTTTACATCAAGAATCAATTTTTTTTTACATTCTGGCTTCACTCAAGAACTGGTTTTGTGGTGGGAAGGCATCTACTTTGTTCGTGACCCTGTGTAGGGTTATGGTGTTCCGGTCTCATCAAGACTTCATTATTCACCAGAATATCTCATTATTTTTTAAGGTCAAATCATACTCATTCAGGTGACTTTTAACAAACCACCTAGCTTTGTATCTCTTTACTAGTATAAGTTGTTAAAAAGTGATTAAAATTGCACGTGTGTTACATAAGAAACAGAGTAAATGGTCAAATTGTGGTTCTCTTATATTAAAGGTGCAGCTACAGTGAACTGACCATCCAGAAACTGTTTTAATGGTTCTTGTTAATGTCCCTCAGCATTACCCAAATGTTCTCTCATAACTTACAATTAATTACTTTAATAAAAATAATTATTTTGAAGTGTTAGTTTATTTTATATTAGGTTTTATTGTAATTGAATCTGTACCAGACTTTGGGTGCAGTAGCATGTTTAGCATGTTTTTGTAAACCATATATTTTATAGTAAATCAGAACTGCAAATAGTTTCCTGATGTTTAATCCTTTCAGCAAGAGGGCTATTGCTGGATCTAGCTTCCAGTGCTGTCAGCATTAGTCAAATATTCATCATCCTAGAATAAAAAAGTTTATGTAATGAACATAAAAATATACGTTTCTTTCTTTGTTTGATTTAAAAGCTCTGAGTGGGAAACAAAATCTCAAAATCTTGTGGGTTTTTTTGTCTTTCTGTTTCAGGGTTGGTTTAGCCCAGGTCAGGTCTTCGTATTAGACGAATACTGTGCTCGCTACGGAGTGAGAGGCTGTCACCGCCACCTTTGCTATCTCAATGAGTTGATTGAACATTCAGAAAATGGTTCTGTCATTGATCCAACCTTGCTCCACTACAGTTTTGCATTTTGTGCTTCTCATGTTCATGGTAACAGGTAACTTAATGGTATATTTTTATTTTGTAGACCTGGGATGAAGAAAAAGTATTTAGAGGATCTTGCATTGACCAGATAAGGAAACTCCACACAACAAATCAGTTCATGAAGGGTTCTTAAGGTTCATTGGAGGTTCCATACAGATTATTATAAAAAATAAATAAATAAAATCTCCTTTCAGTTTGCACTGTCCCAAGGCAGTGTGTTTTTGTGGGCGTTGTATAGACAGGCTGATGCAAGGCTAAAGGATATCATCCTGTAAAAAAGGTAGTTTTATGCATTTTGTGGTTGTGTTATGTTAGTGAATGGTGCTTCCAGTGAATATTTTGAACAATTTTGCACTTTAAGGGAAGCTTTGACTCTTTTTCTGCAGTCTATAGCTTGGCAACTAATCATCTGGCTGTGCTACCTCAGTGAGAAATAGCATATTGTGTTATGACCTCCAGCCAAGAAGAGCTAGGGCACTTCTGGGATTCTTTACACTAAAGGAGAAGGCTTCTTCAGGAGCTGTTGGTCACAGTAGATGACATCTTCCTTCCATATGCAAGTGAAAGGCTTGGAAAAAATTGTTACTTCACTGTGCTAAGTATGTTCTTTAAAAGAAACTTTTGCTTCGTCTTTGTCTTATTACAAATTGTGAGGGAAGTAGCTATGTTGTTGAACAGTAGGTATTGGAGATAGGATCACTGGATAGCTCAGGTGGAAAGGGACCTCAGGATGTTTCTAGACCTACCTCCTGCTCGAAGCAGGGGCAGTTATGAGGTCAAACCAGGTTGCTCAGGGCTTTATCCAGTCAAGTCTTTACCCAATTTGAACCTGTCTTTAGTATAGTTATATCTATTGTCTCTTGTCAACCTCCCAGTAGCAGCTGGGGGTCTGCTATTTAGACCTCTTAGACGCCACCTGTTCTCCAGGCTGAACAAGCCCAGGTCCCTCAGCTTTTCCCCAGAGCAAGTGCTCTGGCCTCTGACTGTCATGGTTGCCATCCACTGAACTTGCTCCGGTTTATCTATGTCTTCCTTGTGCTGGAAGTTGGGAGGGGGGCAGGCAATCTGTTAAATTAAAGGACAACATGCATTTATATCCTGCTGTGCACACTAGATTTGTAGACTGCTGCAGGAAATATGTTTATAAAATTCAAAAATACTGTGATGCTCTCAATAAATCCCCTGAACTGAATCCTGGTTGGGATCAAGAGAGAGAAAAGCCTTCTTCTCAACACTTTGCTTATGTTGCTTTGCAACCAGTCAGTCAAAGCTGTTACATATACTTGTTATTATACTTGTCCTCGAGCCAGTGAAGAAGGGACAATCATTTAAAAAGATACTGTGTTTTTCATTGGCTCACACAAAGCCTCATCTGTGAGAACCGGAGCTGGGCATTTGTGGCCCAGGTGATTTGGTAGTGAGAGATTAACCTTATGTTATCCTTGATAATAATACCCAAAATCAAAATGTTTTTGAATGTGCCTCATATACTCTCAAGAATATCAATGTTCACACTGGTAAATTAGGAAATTTTATGGCTTTTACTTGGTAACCTATTCTCCGTAAAAGCATGCTTCTTTTGTCAGTTCCTGAAGAACCTGACACATTTGTATTTGCTATTGAGTCTGTCTTTGTCGTTTCTAGCCTTTTTATTACTGGTTTCAACCTAACAAGACAAATATACAGTGATAATTGCTCAAACTTATTTCAAGAATTCAAAAGAAAGGTAGATGAATTTATTTCATAATTTAAGTGAAGGACAACAGTGCGTGCAGTGCATGAAAATATCTCAGGGAGCACATCATTTACACAGTGGTAAGCACTCTGTTTGTATTCTGTCTATTCCTTCTGTACAGATATTCTCTGAATAGCATTATGAGTGTTTTAGGAATAAAAGAAGTGTTGAACAGAGAGGGTCTGACTAGAACTGAGATATTGTAAAAAGGAAGAAAAAAGAAACATGAAGAAAGAAGAAAAGTAAGTCAAGGACAGAAGCAGACACACTCACTGAGGATGACAGACACACATATACGCACATAATACACCCACTCATTCATCTGCCACAGCACTAAGAAATAGTAAAAGGGAAAAAAGAATTTCACACACAATGCACAACAGGCCAAAGTTCTAGGCTGATCCCTGGCGTTATACATCTGAGTTTTGTAAGTCAGGCTGAGAATTAGAAAGACTGCAGAACAAAGACAAGGAGCTTTATACTCTGGGCATGATGTATTCAATTTATATTTCACCTTTGCTTAACAGGGAGATCTTAGACCTTCCACTAGCCTGAGAAAGATCATCAGAAATGATCTTGAAGTCAGGTAATAGAAGAACATGTAGAGATGCAGCTGTATCTGTAGTTCAAATTATCAGTTTCTTTTAGGCATGAATTTTAGAGTAGCAGGCAATCTAGTGACATCAGTCAAATGATCAGGCGTTATTTGCCTTTATTCTGGTAGTCTGGTGAGGAGAAATTCCAGCACAAATCAGAGCACATCTAAAAAATATACCAGGGCCATAACAGGACATACGCTGAGCACACCAGTGGCTACATCCAATTTGCAAAATAAAACTGGTGAGGAAGCTGTCTCATACAATGGACGCCAACTGTCCATTAGTCATAGGTGCTCCCTAAGATGCCAGGTGTGATTGTGAGTTTGCATGTGCTGAATACTGCTCCCAAAAACACTATGAGCAAGGCTGAATCAGTTTTGGTTCTTTCAACTGTTCATATGTCTTCAGATCTCTTCCAGTGGGTTTTGAACCCTCAGGTACCCACTGTGCTCTTTTGCTCCACCCTAGAATTTGAAATATAAGCTGCAAGTTGTAAAGTTCTTGCAGGCTGTCATACAATAGCCATGTTTTTACTTCAAAAAAGTAAATGATCACATGGAATAATCACGTGTCCTGGTTTGAGAGACATGACAACAAATCACATGAAAGTGAATTATCATCCCAGAGCTTCAGGGACATTGTGGAGCACAGAGGAGACCTGAACTAAGCTCTAGTGTAGGCTGTATGCAGCAGTCCTTGCCACCTGGTCTCAGGACCAAAGAACAGACCCCCAGCTGTTTCCTTTCCTGAGTTGAGGTATAGGTTACAAGTTGTCACTCACATGGCTACTTGGTGTGTCTCTTATGGCAGGGTTGTTGGTTGGATCAGAAATATTTATGCAGGGTCCAACACAATGTTCAACCCAGTCTTAGACTGAGGAATTCAAGCCTCGTTCGTGCTTTTCCTTTCCTTCTGGGAAGAGCATTACAACTGGGCTAACAAATTGCTTTTGTAGAAAAGGTATTTCTGCTTTTGTAGATGACATCCTTAAGACATTCTCTTTCTAAATAGACAAAGAGCAAAGTATTATAGTAAAATATTAGCCTTTCTGAGTGTTTAAACAAAAACATATCCGCTTTTCTGAATCAACTGATTCCTTTTCCTCCAGTAAATAAAATCAGCTGTTGTTGGTTTTACTTCTGGTGCTTATGTAACTTTACAGTAGCATCTCCTTTGGCTCCTCTTTACAATGTTTTTCTTCTGAAATGTTCCATTAAACAGTCCTCATCAAACTCATTGGTTCACAAGTGAATTTTTCACACTGCAGTTGTGCATAAGCTTGTGTATCTCTGGTGATAGTGCAATGGTAAGAACAAGAAACTATAGTGTATTCCTGAATGCTGACATTTCAGTCTAAACAGTCCAGGTAGGAGCTATTGTTTTCTTCCCCATCACATTCACTTTTGTCTACTTTTCATGCTGTGACTTCTATTCAGTCCCTCTTGTCTGAAATGGATGCTGGTGGGTACCACATGAAGTGCAAAGTGACTTCTTTCCACCTGCTGAGTTACAGACTGAATTGAAAAATTCAAAATTCAAGCATATTCCCTGGTTACTCTTTTTTTTTCTATTCAGAAAGCAAGCTGATTTATTGGAAGTTCATATATGAGAAGTAAAGGTGAAAGCAAGTCTACAAAAATCAGTTTATAACTGAAGATAAATAGTTTCTGCCTTCATTTTGAAATCTTGAGCTTATGTATGTTTGCATAGAAGAGTAATACTGAGTCAGGGTTCTTCTAAGCCACCATTGACCGGCTTGAATGAAGAGAAGGGCAACCATATGCAATATTTCCTCTTAGTGCTCTTTCAGTTTCCAATTCCTCGCAGCTCAGAATATGCCTGTTCAGTAACCTGGAGTGAGTCTCAGGTACTTGTCCATTGCACCCCTGAGCCTGTGTAAAGCCCTTTGCACCCTCAACACCTTTGGCAGCGAGTTCCACAACTCTGCCTCTTCTTGGTTGAAGAACTCTTGCTTTGAACTTGACTTCTGCACGTCTCGTTTCATTCTCTGTTGATAATGGAAGAGGCAGAAGAGAGACAAAAAGAAAAAAAATCCTTTTCTTTGTTTCTTTGCTGTTTAAGATTCAAGAACTATGATTGAAATATGCACTGATTACGCTGGATGAATGTTTTCTGCTAATTCCTTAGCCTTTTCTGGTAAATCACAGTGTTCATTTGCTTCTTTGACTGCTACTGAACAGGAATGGTTTCATGGAATTATCCGTCATAACATCAAGATCTCTGTCCTGAATAGCAACCTATTTTTCCTTATATTTATCTACCTTGATATTTGCTGTTTTATCACTGCTTGATTTTATAAAGTCCTTCTGGAATTCCATACTGTGCCACATAACTATGTTACAATTACATTTACTGCCATCTCAGTTCTTAGCTGTTTGCCAGGTCATTTATGAATGCTGTAAAATAACAGAGATCTCAGCATAGTTCCCCTCAGAACTCTACCGATAACTTACCTCCACTGCAGGTACTCACAATTTATTCCTACTCTCTTTTTTCACTGTCAGTATAAAGACTTTCACTCTTACTCAGTGGATGCTTAATTGCCTTAAAAGCTTTTGGTTCGGGACTCTGACAAAAGATTTTTGGAAATCCAGGTACAACATGTCAGTCAGGTCACACCAATCCACCTGTTTAACATTTATCTGAGTTATGGCTTCAAAGCTGTACATATTTCTTCACAATAGATATTTATGCAGTTGTCTTTAATTTTAATCTTAAATATCCTTATATTATAGTTCCTGTACTTCCCCCTACCTCCCCTGGAAACTTCTGATTTTAAATTGATCTCACAGTCCTCAGGAGAACTCAGTTCTCAGTGAAGACTTTCACACAACCATAGGTAATTCACTTTTGGCCCTGGCAACTTAGTAATGTTTGTTACTTTTCTAATTTGTTGCATAAGCTTCTTCTCGCTTACTTTAATTTTGGACAGATTCTGTGCTGAAAATAAAGATTTATTTTTTTTTTTACTGTAAACAAAGAAGTGTTCCAGCATAGGAATTTTCCTAATTTCCTTCATAGTAAATAGCAGTGCAAAGAATTTGTTTTGTATCTCTGCAATAGCCTTGCCCTCTCTGAGAGCTCCTTTTAGATCCTTGCCATCCTTTGGCACTGTTCACTCTCTGACAGGCTTCTTGCTCCTGTTACGCTTGGAGGAAATATCTTAAAGTGGAGTAAATGAACACATAAGAGAAATGAAACTATGGACACTTCAGAGAGTGCATTCATATATTTCTTTTTATTTTTCAATGTTTTGTGATAAGAATCATTTATTGCAATTTTACACTTGGTGTCAAGTGGTAAAAGAGAATGTCCAGAGAAATCATCCCTTTCAAACCAGGGACAAGGAACTTTGTAAACATAGGGAAAATAGTATCATTACATTGCTCTGTCTCTTGTAATCATTTTTTGTGGAGCTTCTGGTTAGATACTTCCTTCTTTTCTGACTATATTAACTCTACAGTTAAAGTAATGGTTTCTGGATCTTGCTGGTTTCTCCTTCATTTTATGTCCTTTATAGGACATAAATATCTAATATCTAGATATCTAATATATCTAATATCAAGATTTCTAATAAAATTTAATCCAAAATTCCGGAGCTTAAGTCAGTTTATCCGCATGTAGGTTTCTTAGATGGTTTTCCCATGAACCTATTGTCAGCAGGATTTTGTGGAACCTTTCAGTTTTAAGCAGTTGAAAATGCTTCCTCTTACTGCTGTGCTTCTTATTCACTCTCAACCCCACATTTTTTCTGCCTATGTTGTAATGATTGCAGGTGAAAGGTCTTCTTTTGCTGGTTTTTATTGGCAGTTGAGCCATCTGCTTTAATCATAGATTGTTCCAAGGCTGTCCAGCGACAGGTGGAAGGAGCCTGAGATCCCTTACAGTGTATGGGGGAAGTGTGTTACACCTGAAGTTATGTTCCATAAATCTATCAGCATCTTATATAAATTCTTTCTAATGTTTGATACAGCATCTAGAGGCTTAACAGGAGTCTTTTGGTTTTTAATTTGTCTTATTTTTCTACCAGCCCTTTATAATGAAAATTATGAAAGTGGATTTCTCATACTCAAGAGCATGTTTTTATTCCATGAATAAGGAAAATACCATGAAGAGGCAACAGGTCAGCTTGTGGCTCCAGGGCTCCAGGGCTGTGTTATCAGCAAGGCTTTGGGTTTTTTGCGCATAGGCACCTATACAGGACACCTAGCCTGCTGGTGGCAGGTGGGATGCCTGCCAGAAGGGTAAAAGAATTTTTGGCAGGAGTTAGCAGGACTCATTGAAAGGGCTTAAAACTAGATATAAGAGAGGAAGAGGAAGTACGGAGTGATAGGTTGGCAACCACAGAAGGGTTGGAAGATATAGGACTCTAGGAAGGATGGACATAGTTCAAGAAAGAAGTCTTAAAAGCACAGGAGCAGGCTGTCCCCATGTGCTGAAAAACAAGTAGGTGAGGAAGGAGACCAGCCTGGCTAAATAGGGACCTTTGCTGGATCTCAGAAACAAAAGGAGAGTCTACAACCTATGGAAGACGGGGTAGGCCTCTCACAAAGACTATAAAGAGGTAGTGAAGCTGTGCAGGGAGAAAATTAGGAGAGCCAAAGCACAGCTAGAAATCAAGCTAGCTACAGCTGTTAAGGATAATAAAAAAATGTTTCTATAAATTCATTAACAACAAAAGGAGGATTAGGGAAAATCTCCCTCCTTTATTGGATGCAGAGGCAAACAGTCACGAAGGATGAGGAAAGGGCTGAGGTGCTCAATGCCTATTTTGTGTTGGTCTTTAGCAACAGGAACTAGCTGTTCCCTGGACACCAAGCCTCATGAGCTAGGAGGCAGGGAGGAGCATCACAATTAAAAAGGAAGAGATCAGTGACCTGCTACGCTGTTTGGATGCACGCAAGTCTATGGGACTGGATGGGCTACACCCAAGAGTGCTGAAAGAGTTGGCAGATGTGCTCGCTAAACCGCTTTCCATTATTTACATGAAGTCATGGCTAACTGGGGAGGTCCCAATGGACTGGAGGGTGGAAACATAACATCCACCTACAAGAAAAGCAAAAAGGAGGATCCAGGAAACTATAGTCCTGTCAGCCTGACCTCGATACAAGGGAAGGTCATGCAGCAGGTCATCCTGAGTGCCATCACAAACCATATAATAGGCAACCAGGGGATCAGGCCTAGTCAGCATGGGTTTATGAAAAGCAGGTCCTGCCAGACAAACCTGATCTCCTTCTATGACAAGATGACACAATTATTGGATGAGGGAAAGGCTGTGGATATTATCTACCTGGACTTTCAAAATGCATTCCTGGACTTTCAAAATGCATCTATGTTCCCTATAGAATTCTAGTGGAAAACTAGTTGCACATGGCCTGGGCGAGTATATGATATGCTGGATGAAGTGCTGGCTGTGTGGATGGTCCCAAAGAGTGGTGCTCAATGGAATTAATGGTGGCCAGCCACAAGTGGTGTTCCCCAGGGCTTTGATTCCAAAGTTTTATTATCAGTCACCATTTCCTCAAAATAATGGAATGAGAAAACATACCTTTTAGGATTAGTATACTATGTGAGCCTCTGATTCTAGATGAGAACGAATGTTCTCTCAAAACTGGAAAATCTAGTTGATCCTTGGATGTTTATATATCTTTTCTTCAAGTGAATGTGATCTTCCCCTCTTCTGAGGCTTGTTGGGCGATGCTGAGAATAGAACTTTTTCACTAGGTCTTTCAGTTTTATGTACTGCCCTTTGCCAAGCATCTTGCATCATCCAGCTTATCCTTCATTTTTGGAAACTGATAATCTCCAAGGTATATGAAGTAAAGGAGAAGGTAATCCTTGTTTAATTTAACCTGTATTCTCCTTTTTAAATGGTTCGCTTATGAGCATCATACCCCCAAACCTCTCATGTGCGGCCTCTCTGAATAGTTGTTTGGGGTTTTTTAATTAATGTTGTTCATTAATGTGACAGATTTTTATTATTTCTAATTTTTTTTATTTCTATATATTACTGTTGTAAAAATGTTTTTACTCCTACTTTGTAAAAAATTATTTCTATATATTACTGTTGTAAATACCCACAAGAAATATATCACCAGAGTTCTCCTGAGTTCAAAGCTAGAAGCAGAAAGATATCAATAGAGTTCTCCTGAGTTCAAAGCTTGAAGCAAAGTTCCTCACCCTGTTGCAGGTAGCAAGTGAAGCTGTGCCGAACTCACCATTGGTTTAAGGAAGGATACCCTCCTTTATTGGAAAGTGCTAGTAACTATAATAATGTTATAATAATGCATCTTCTCACTACAATATTATGAGGCACATTTTTCAACATATCAAAACAAATCTGTTTCTGAAAAGCCTCAGAGAAATTGTCAATAAAAAATGAACCACAATTCACACATTATTAAGAAATATTAGAACAAAGTTCTGAATGTTTAAGGTGATACTTGCCATCTTAGGCAGTGAAGGAGCAGCTAATGCTATTACATAGTCTCACCTTCCCTAAACATTATGCATTGTTTTGTCATTAATTTCAACTGATTAGTGCCCATATATACCCTTTGTGTAAAATGATATTACATTGGTACATGCTTAGCTTTTCAGTAGAGGGGCATTAATGAATCCCACCTAAAATACAAATGTATAAAATATCATTAAAATTAACCTGATTTATCATCTTAATCTGTTTTAGTTTCCCAGAATTGATCTTTTTCATTCACTTGTGAAAAAGAGGGTATGACCTGCAAGCAGATGTAGGATCAGTCTGAGAAATGCATGCAGCAGAAGGCTCTATTGTCCCCCTTTTTTTTTCGTCAGAATGTTTGAAGAATAGTTAATATAAACAACAAAATTCTTGGTCTTCAAGTGCCTGCTGGTTAAAGCTATGTTTAAATACCACATGATAATTTGCTCTCTTCATTTTCTGTTAATAAAAAGACATCTGCTCTGCCTGCTTCTAAGCTGGTAATGTAAATCATTGTTTTTCTTATACTTGTCAAACATAAAAGACTCTGCAAAAGCCCTAATTAATACAAATGTGTTTTACAGGAAAAAATGGGTATTAAAATCCTTGGGAGTTAAAATCCTTGGGTATTAAAGTCCTATAAATAGATAATAAAATTTCTACCAAATTTCTAAACAATTTAATCTTCAATTTACTAAGAAACACATCAAACTTTGATCTTGCTAATTTTAAAATTGAAACTGTTCCTTTATTTTATTGTGCATCCTTATGAATTTGAAAACAAGTGTTCTTAGAAAGTCTAGGAGACTTCTAAAACAATTTGTTTCTAGGAGCCAAGATGACATTTAAGTTTTGTTTTTCCTATATAATAATATAGTTTATTACATAAATATCTTGAAGGAAGACCTTAGCTGAAGTATTTTCCTTGTATTTTGTTTTTCATCACAATTTCTCATCTTTCTCTGGCACATTCTTTTGGTCAGCCGTACTGTTCTCATCTAAGTAAATCTGTGTGCATGTTAGAATATCAGTCTGTGCATTCCTCTCCTTATACTCTTTTTTTTTCACGATAGGCCAAAGTGATGGTCTGTGTTTTAAATGAGGAAGGCTTATTGAAAAGACTTTAAGCATTTATAAAATATACTAATATATAAAAAGCACGAATATCAATGATGTTCCAGAGGGAAAAGGAAAAGCTACTCCTATTCAGTTAGTATTTCGCAAGGCTGTCTCAACAAAGCAGTCTTGCTTAAGGTAACAGTTCACTCTCTGAGAGGCCACTAGGAGAAGCTGTTTCCAAAGTTGAGGGCTGGAAACAGTTAACCCAATGCCCAGTTGGGTAAATCTACAGTGAGGGCTGGAAACAGTTAACCCATTGCCCATCATATTTAATTCCCATTGGAACTGGAATATCATTTTTATCTCATGTGCCATAGGTATTGATAGGCATCTTAATCCTATAATACTTCAAGTCACCTCTGCAAATTATTACAGGTTTTAAAACCTCTAGACATCAACATATTTCTAGAGGGTACTCCAAGGATTATATCAAATGAGGAAAACCAGTCCATTCCCAGAGGAAAACCTAAATCCACCACCTAATCAATCAGCTTCCCTAGAGTAACTGCCATCAGGACAGCAATCCTGCAAGACTGTCACAGTAGAAGTTTCTTTAAAAATTGTGGTCAACTTCTGGTTTTGGTGTCATTATTTAGGTATCTTATGGTCAAACAGCTACTTTCTACTTGAATTTAATATCTCCAGTTCATTTATTTCAAATCTCTTCTGATATTTAAGTTTGAATGAATTAAACAACTTGAGATGTGACCAGAGACAGCATTACGTCTCTGCCAGTTAGCCTGTGATCTAAGCAGACAAGACAGGCCAATCCAAATCCAAATGACATTCTTAAAAAATGGAAGACTAATATAAGTAATAGAGAGAAGGCTACTCAGGTTTCGAGTGCTCACTGTTTCACCTAGTTCTCTAATCCCAAAAGCAGTTATGAAGAATAAGGAGGAAAAGATTGTGGAGGGAAGAAAAATTCACTCTACCTTCTTGAGAAGATAATGTTAAAATGAAAACTCTTCTTAAGATAGTCGATCATTTTTCTTGCTTGAGTTCTTGAAAGAGATGTCCCAGGCTACAATAAGAAAGCTGAATACTGGTATTGGATTGAAAAAGTCAAGTCCAAACCACTATCCATGACATTTGGGATAGTAGGAAAGGCACATTTGTTGTTGGTTTTAGTTGTAAAACATTTTTTGCGTAGTTTATGGATGACCTAAATCTTTGAAAACCAAATGACTTCTTCAGAGTCTGATCTTGGCAGGAACAACAATTTTAAAATGAAAGTAACTGTCTCAAACCAGTGCTTCTTTGTTTTATTCTGTCTTTGTAGCAATTAAAGAAAAAGATCTGGAAGACAAAATTACTGGAAATTTTGGAATTACTTATCTATTTTTTCTATCTCAGCTCATCTCAGAGTCAGATTCTTTTTTTTGTGGATTCTTTTTTCTCAGTGGTAGATAGAGATTCCAAGAGTAGCAAAAAATTATCACCAGCACAAAATCACTAGCATGTTATGAAAATGCATTTTTTATATTCTGCTTGTTGCAATAAGGCTAACAAGAAGAACCAAATAATGATTTAGAGGATATGCTGTTTTCTAAAAGCATGTTTTCAAGAGAAGGTTTTTCAGTGCTGTAAGCACTCAGTTTTCTAACATTTGCTTCTATGCAAACATCCACTGAAAATATATTTAACAGTTCTGAAAATTTTAGAGGTTGTCAGCAAGGTTCTTTGTGGCAACAAACTCAGGGAAGTGACAGGTCCCCGGTACATAGCAATCCCAGCCTTAGTGCAGGTTGACAGATATGACATCCTACTGGCTCACCTTTTTCACTTACTGTTTTCTGGACCCCTAGGTCTTTTCTGTCATATATATGACATGCCTTGGTGAGGTTTAATATGACAGAAATATTTACTTTATCACTCCAGAGCACGATCTCTCCTGACAATGAAATCAGACGGTGCAATTTACTTAAATTTGAACCCATTCCATCTGTCAGAAGGCTGAGGTAAAGTATCCTGGCATCCATCAAAAGAGAGAAGATAAGTTATTGGCTCTTTCACATCAAATTTATACAATAGTATATTGATGTGCCTGGTTACTCATGTCTCCACCATATCTGATTTTTATTGTTGTCTTCACAATAATTTAAGGACTTGAGGTGTTCTTTCCACCTTGACTTGACAGATCACAAATATAAGTGATTTAAAGGGTGAGAGAATTGTTTATGTCATGACAGGTGGCAACTTATCCCTTCTAGGTTTAAGTATAGTGCAGACAGTTAAAGTAAAAATTTAGCAAAAAGACGTTCATAAAGTCAGAGAATGATTCTTAGAACATTCATAGAATGTTGTCTTTATGCGTAGTCATTTTACTACAATTTTCTTAGTTCTAGAAACATTGAGATGCAGTTTTGGAGGCTCTGAAGGAAGTACATGGCAGAACGATACTTAATGTCAGGGTCAGAAGCTCAGGTTGGAAGTAGTAGCTAGTTTGTTACCCTGGAGCTGGAAGTTATGAGAGGTACTGGAAGTTTATGTGGGGAAGTTGTGACTACAAGGCAAAAATACCTTTTGGAAAATGTGTATGTAAATTTCTTTAATTTTGTTACTATTTTAATATAAATACATTAATAACAACTTTAGGCTACAAATTTAGTCTGTGTGCTTAACATACTTAATGGAACTTAAATTTGTTGTTAAAAAACTACTAGTGGTTTTGTTTCTTAAAGACTTTTTTTTAGATTTTTAAAGACTTTTTAAAGGCTCTATTTGTTGTTGCATCCATTATACTATGTTTATATGTAAGTCTTGTTTACCTGATGCTATTTGTCAGTATGGGATGGGGGATCAAAAATCCATGCTCGCTCTAAGCAGGGGATTCCTAGGTGTTGCCTGCTCTGGCTTTTCTCACTGTAGGTTCCTCCCACCTTTATTTTAAAATAATTTTCAGACATATTGAGTCTCTGGGAAAATATCTGGAGGATTTAAACTATTGAAATTCAAAAAGATCCAAGTAGGCCACTCTATTGTGCCAGTAGTACTAAATTTCTTGAGAAAGAATATTATATATCTTTGGGAATTCTTTGGGAAAAATGTATGTACCCTGTGTTTGTATTGGGAGCAGGTAGAAACTTAGGACTTGAATTTAAAATTCATCTCAAAAGTTAATTTGTTTGTATAGTTGCGGTCTGTTCTTTATATTTACAAGTTACTGTTTATCCTTCAAGGAAATGGGAGAGTTAGCACATGTTAACTAAAAGCTTTGAAAATAAAGAACACTGTTCAAAGAAGAATCATTGTGAAGATATGTCAACAATTATTAAATATTTAATATTACAGGCCGGATGGAATTGGAACAGTATCTGTTGAAGAAAAAGAAAGGTTTGAAGAGATTAAGGACAGACTTTCCTCCCTTTTAGAAAACCAAATAAGCCATTTCAGGTGAGTCTATAGTTTATTTAATGAATGCTAAGCTTTTCCTGGAAGAATTTTCTCTTGGTGTTCAATTTTGGAATCAGTGGAATGAAAATAAAATAGTCTACTGCAAAGAAGTTTTAAATATATTATCTGGAATAATCTATCTACATAAGTGATTGTGCTTAAAATTTAGTTGTGTGTCATGTGAGTTGAATTTTTCTGTGGTAGAAAAGATTGTGCAACACTATAGGCGTGATTTCTGTTGATGGATTTAAACTTTAAAATTTCTATAACTCTAACTAAGAAAATTGAATGAAAACAACCAAGCCATAGCAATTTCTAGATTAGTACTGATCAGAAAAATCATATGCTCAGAGAAAATATTTGATTGATGGAAGCTAAATCTTTTCTAGATGTCTAATGTCATTTTCTTGGTTTCCTGATAAACTTATCTTTCCTAAATCATCTAAGGTCCATCACCCTTAATAAAGAGTTTGTCATATGTGTGAACTGTCAATACCAGTAGATGTTTAAGGAAGGAGTACAAGAAACAGAGCAAACTTGGGATGATATTTCCTTCTATTTTCTAGCAATTGATGGTTTATGAAGCTTAGCATAAAAGTCTATTAGTTCATCATGCTAAGCCAACCTTTCATCATTCTAATCCTTTTTTGAATGTATTTATAGAATTTTTTTGTCTCTGTATCACCGTATGACAACCAGCTCTGCAGTTTAAATAGTGCTGTGTGAAATGGCTTTCTGATTCAAGGACTGGAGCATCTCCCTTATGAGGAAAGGCTGAGAGAGCTGGGACTCTTTAGCCTTGAGAAGAGAAGGCTAAGGGGAGACCTTATTAATACTTTTAAGTATCTAAAGGGTGGTTTGAAGGAGGAGGGAGCCAGACTTTTTTTGTGGTTGCCAGTGAGAGGACGAGGGGCAACGGGCACAAGCTGGAACATAGGAGGTTCCACTCAAATATGNNTGGAGTCCCCTTCTTTGGAGATTTTTCAAGACCCACCTGGATGCAGTCCTGAGGAACATGCTCTAACATTCTTTAGGCAATCCTGCTTCAGCGGGGGAGTTGGACTCTATGATGATCTCTATGGTCTCTTCTGACTCTAAAAAAAATTTAGTGAAATTCAGTGAAGATTGGCTATAAATTTTTTGGAAGCCACTCTGGTTTGATGAAGTGTCCAGTATTCATTGATATCTGGCATGTTGGTGACTAGGTTGTTGGGGATGTTTTGAGCATAGAGAACATAGCAGTCTCACTTAGGTTTTCATCTCTGAGCTAGGATTCTCCTTGGAGAGTATTCCTTTGGGGGAAAAAAATGGTGCTCCCTTCCTTTATTTTCTTTAAAGATACTTTCCTGACACATTTCCTGTTTCGTGTTGTTCATGGGATTAAATAGCTCTTGCCAGAGAAGCAATACAGAGCAGTATAGAATTATAGAATCATAGAATGGTTTGGGCTGAAAGGGACCTTCTGCTTCCACTGTTGTTTCTACTGTCAGTTTGAACATCCATGTCATGTACATGTGCCCTGGAGTATTTTAGAAACTTTTGTGTCCTTGTTCAGATAGGTTTTACAGTTTTTAAATGCTAGATTCTCTAGAGTAACCTCTTAATCTTTCTCATGGAGTCACACAGAGACGGTTTTTTGTTTAGATTTTTTTGGACTTTTTTTTTCACTTATGGCATGTGTTTGACTTGGGCTCCTCCTTTTTTAATTTCCCCCGGGCTGCTTGTTGGTTTCTTGCTGTTTTGATTGCTGCTTTAGGGTTTTGGCTTTTGTTTTTCAAGTTCTTTGTTTTTTCATACTTCCCATTCTTGAATACACATGTACAT
The DNA here is from genome assembly GCA_004320125.1 of Scolopax mira. Taxonomy (NCBI): domain Eukaryota; kingdom Metazoa; phylum Chordata; class Aves; order Charadriiformes; family Scolopacidae; genus Scolopax; species Scolopax mira. Next base: position 43,585 of record BJBW01003631.1, read on the forward strand.
GTACTTAATGTTTTTGTTCTCTTTTGCTACGTTATTAAATGTTGTTTTATGATCACTACTACAGAGCACCTCTCCTGCTTTGCACCTCTCAAACCATGTCCTCTTCATGTTTGAGTCCAAATCTAGAATAACATCTTTTCCCTTGGGTCCTAAATTAACTGTCCAAGGAAGAAACTGTGTCGCAAAATATCCTATCATATCCTACATAATATCATATCCTACAAAATATAATATTGCCCATCCCATGCTGGTGGCTCTTACCTAATATATTTCCCAGTTCTTAAGGTACTGAAACTTTTTCTCTCTGACATCTTACCTACCCACCAAAACTCCAGTTGCCTGCCTGTCATCAAATGTGGGAGAGCAAATATTTCAGAGAAAGATGACATAAGCGTCTTGGATTTAACCTCTTGCCTGACTGTGTTCCTCCTATACTTCTGTATGTCACTGGTACTAATGTAGACCACGAGTGCTCCTCCTTCCCTCTTCTCCCTTAGGTAACATATAAACATCTCCTGAGGCCCACTACCTTTTTACCCAGTTAGCAACTTACTGCTTTGTTGTCTTGGATGTCACAGACCCAATTGTCCATATGTCTAATAATTGAATGGAATATTCTCACCATCCATGTCTCCCTGTCCTTAAAGAGCCCTTCAAATGTGGGGGCATCCTTGACACAGCTGAGCAATATGAAATCAGCTGCCATGGAGGTTTTATCCAAGAGACTGAATTTCTTCTTGCCAGCAAGACGCTGCTTCCCTGCCTCTTCAGCAGCACAGAGGCGGGACTGCTGAGTATCCCTTTAGGCCTGTACTGTGAACATTTCCTTTTCTTTAATTGCTTATCTCAAGAAAACAAATCTCTGTCAGAAGCTCCTTGCACCAACTGCTCACATAAGCTTGCTGCCCATGTTGTACTCATACCTATTTTCTCTGCAATAAACTAAGTAACCCCTGTTCTACTGTGGGACTTCTCTCTGCATCATGAACTTAAAACGGTTTGGGTTTTGGAAGCTTGTTATGTTATTTACATTGCCGAGCATACCTGCAAGGAACTCTTTGATTTGAAATATTAACTATAATTTTTAAAAGGGTGACATTCATTCTGAAACTACCATTAGAGGTTGATAGGAATGAACAGCAGGAAAGACAATTCAAGGATTGTGGAAATATGCTACAAAGGGAGGAGGAGACAAAGCACCTAAAGATGTGGGGTTTTTTAAGATGACTTAATGCCTAAATTCATTAAATCTGCTTTGCTAATTTGTTAACCTGTCTACAAAAAACATTAGCACTACCGTAAGAATGAAAAAGAATGGGGCAAAGCAAATACTGAAATTCTCACTGCAGAAAATCCTTTTTTGACCTTATTTACAGGGCTTTATTTTGGTTGACCAAAATGTATATCTAAAATTCACTGATCTGAATCCTTTTATCATTAGAAAAGATTTGACTATTGGAAAACATTAGAATACAAGGCTACCGTTCTGAGTAATAATAAGAAAAAATAATCTCAGCAATGTAAGAAATCCTTTTTCCAATTGGGGATATTCAGCAAGATTTTATAGACAGGATTAAGAGAGGTTACAGTTGTTTAAGCATTGTGGTCTCATAGATGTTATATTGCATCTCCAGTATACAAAAATGAAAAACAAAGCTATGAATGGGATCACTTTTTAATTTACATAAGGCATCAAGGCAGAAATGGACATGGCTTCAATTGCAGCTGATAAGATTAAGATTAAATAAAATGTTTTTCCAAGCTATTTATAATAGAATAGGAAAAATCGTGGAATATCTACTGGCATTTTTATTCCCACATATCTCTAGAAACTTAAATATTTGACACTTTATTTTAATCCAATATTAACACAAGATATAATATACAGGCTGCTATTTCACATCTCCAGGAGCTGTCATGGCTACATGACAAATAATACCTCTTTCCAGGAAGACAACAATTAGTCTAATCAGAAACCATTAGTCTCTATTATCCTTCATAGTTGAGAAAGTGGAAGTGATGCTTTTTGTCTTTTGTATTTTTGATCTATTTAGGCCTGAGCTGCTGGTGGTCTGATGCTGCAGTACTATGTGTATGCTCCATGGCAGACTACTGGAGAGACCCTCCTGCTCTCATTAGTACTCTGCATATGGGAGTCTGGGAGTCTTCTGCTAACATAATTTAATGCCACCTGTGTACTTACATCTCAAAGTAAATTCTTAACTTCTGTATACTAATTCTGGTAATTTTCTCTTATTCTTTTTTCCTTTTTTTTTTTAACTTTTTAAGATACTGTTTCCCTTTTGGACGTCCTGAAGGAGCTTTAAAAGCCACACTTTCATTACTTGAAAGGGTAAGTTTGAGAATATATTTTAAATTCTGCTTGAGTACTAAGTCTGCATTTTTCAGCCTGCTGAAAGCAGACTCATATCTTCTCATATCTATTTTACTGCTGGTTTTAATTGTTCACTGGGAAGTTTCTTCCTCAGTATTTTCCACAGAGGAAAACAGCTGTTTTCTGTAGGACTTATTTATTGGACTTTCACTTCAAGCCACAGTAGTGAGCCTCTGTCTGCTGTTCAAGCAACAGCGTTGTCAGTTTGGTCTGGGAATAAATGTCCATGCCTATTCCTATGAATGCACAATGTGTTACAAACATTTTATTTTACCTTTCTGAAAATTTTGGAATAAAACCAGATTCAGAATAAAAGTGATCCATTTTATCAAAGTCCTATATTTTAAAAAACAATAGGCTTTAAAAACTGGCATGTTTTAGGAAAGCTTTATATGATCTGGTTTTCTACTTGTCTGTAATAAAATATTCCACCAGACGGTCAGTGTTTCCCCTGCCTACTCTAGATGACTGTTTTTCACAGCAAGGACATGCTGAATTTGCATAACTTTATGAAGGAAGAAACACAAGTCAGTATTAGCCAGCTCTCATGGTGGTGTTCACAGTTACTCCTTTACAGTGTTGAAGAGTCAATGGTTATGCAATAGTAGAAGCTTTTCCACACTTGAGAACCAAGCAAATTTCCACATTCACAACTTTAGTGGGCACCATGATCCAGCCCATCCACAAAAGGCTCTTGCTATACTGGTCTTGGTCTTGGCATCACCCAAGTGAAGACTGACTGGCATGCTGCAAGTTGCCGAGCAGTAGGGCTATTGTATATAAATACCATATAGGCAGTCAAATCAGGGTCGAATAGGAACCTTCAGAGACAAATATCTAGTTCCAGCGGAAATAGTTCCCTTTTGCTTTCTACCTTTAGTCATTATCAGATCTGTAGTAACTTTAGAATACTTTTATCCTTTTCTCTTGGGTTTTGGGTAATGAGTGTAACCGAGCGGTGTAATTGTCTCTGGCACAGGTTTTAATGAAAGATATTGCCACTCCCATACCAGCAGAAGAGGTGAAGAAAGTGGTTAGAAAATGTCTGGAGAAGGCTGCCTTGATCAATTACACTCGACTTACAGAATATGCCAAAATAGAAGGTTAGTACAGCAATCAACTGCCAAAGTGGCTGTAAAAGCCAACAATGCCTCTTAACTGAATATTCTGTGAGCAGCCTTTTCCCTTTCCTGAACAAACCCCTTCCACGGCAAGGGGAAATGTCTCATTAAAATCTCAGCTGGTGAACTATGGAGCTTTTTCCTATTCATTGCTTTAATATGCCTCCTGGGACCCTGTTTGAATGGAAGACTAGGACTTCTTAATTTAAGTTGCTCTTTGTTCTTACTTTTGAGTTCTCCATAAATCTAAAAGGTTGTTTATGGGTTATTTTCTATTTCTCTAACTATTTCTAGTAATTAAACTACTGACGGGATTTTTTTTCCTTATCAGCAGTAACAGTACCTTGAAACTTGAAAACTCTGGATATAGATGTTTTTCTGATGTACTTACAAGACAGGCAGATAGATAAATCTTATTTATTTTTCCTGTTGTGTTATCAGATATATAATAATGACCTGATCATTAAAACCTTCATTACATCCTGAATTCCTGAATGAACTAATGGGGAAAATACTAGTGGTAATCACCATTTTTTATGGACTATATGTATGTTCTAGAATGTATATAATGAAATTAATGAAGATTTTGCTCAAAAAAAATTGCTAGCTTATGCAATGTCATTTTAATATTTGTAAAACTTAGGTAAAACATAAAGGAACTCATAATAGTCAGTGGCCTTTTCAAGTCACATCTGTTATTCTCCATAAAGTGCAGAAGGCTTGAGATATATTTGTAGATATATTCAGGAGTAGAAAACAGTGTTTGCACATCTATACATCTGCTTTTTTGGAAGTAGAATCAATTAGCAGAAAAATACATGAAGGATGAATTCTGCTTTAAAAAATTCAATTTTTATGCATAGTATGTTTTATCATAGCAGATATTTCTAGCAATGACCTAGAAGAAATAGAGTTATCGTAGCAGCAAAATGAAAAAGCCTTATATGTTTAGCAATATTATAAAGCCAACTTTTTCCTTTTTTCCTTTTCTGCTCAAATACTCTGAAAAACATGAGGTAACCAATCTGACAAGTGATTAACAAAAAACCCATCTGATCACTATAGCAACCAGTATTATATCATGGGAATAACAACATGAAACCATCTTAGTAACCAGTTTATCATAATTAATTATGATATCATGTTGTGTTAAGCAAAGGATGAATATTAAATCTGTTCTAGAAAATGAAATAGCAAAAATACTGTTTTTCATTAGTTATTATCTATCTGTTTTCATAAAAGGGATTTTTTTTAATGGTCAGTGTTTCATTTTTTTAGCAAACCTGTTGAAATAATAGTTTATAAAAATAGTACTGTTTTTAAAAAATGACAAAAGCATGCAAAAGATACCTAAACTTGCTGACACTAAATTGAATTGCAAAAGTTCTTTACAGTGCAGTAAATACATCTAGGTCAAGGATTTTTAACTATATCCTAGAAGATTATGGCAGTTCCACTGTGAGTAGCAAATTTTGCACCTTAAAATATGCACACTGTTAACACTGCAGTAAGTTGGAATAGAACATAAAACTGCTGTCTATCCCATCCATGGCTTATTTTGACTTGCAAATTTATTTTTGGATTTATTGTCTTTTGGTTGAAACACAACTAGATTTATGTAAGTAATTGTAGCCCCAAAGCACAATAGATAATTATATATGTGTCTAGGACCTCAGCAAGAAATAAGTTGAGTTCTTTTCTGAGAATAGAGTACTATTTGTAAGTGAAGGACTCCAGAATTATAACAACAGAAAATTAAACACATTGGTTTTCAGTAGCAATACTACCTGTTTTGTCTCTTTTTATACTCAGGTCATTACAAATATCCTACATTTTTACCAATATATGTAATAGTTTTTAGCAATAAGTTCTGTTAGGCTTCTTTAGGTTTGAGAGCATTATTATATCTGTACACTGAAATTATCTCCTTCTCTTGAAAGTAGTGCATGTTAGTGTTTACAGTAATTGTTTATTTCTCAAATTATATATGGAAATCACATAGTTGGTATTATTGTTGGTATTTTTTTCCTATTCTTTAAATATTTCTCGGGTGAACATCATCATATTAGTTAGTCAAAATGCAACTGTTGCATGATAAAATCAGCTGTGGTCCAATAGAGATGCAAAGATTGGTCTAACAAAAAAACCCTGAAATTCTTATATTATTCTACTATTATTTATCTTATGTTTCTAATTCCCCTGACACAATATGGATGCAAACTCAGGCACTGAGCCTGAAATAGAGACTGTGTAGACCTAGTAAATAAAACTATGCTAACCCCATACACCATTTCTCCCTCCACTGAGAAAACCCATCACTTGAGTGAGCTGACTGTCAGAACTCTCACTGCTATGCTCAAGATTTTAAGAAGATTTTAACTCCTTATTTGGTTTTAATTCTGCTCTAATAAAACAAAAATAGTTGTATTTCTGTAATGATGTTTTTCTTCTCTCTTTCTCTTTTTGTTTTAAATTTAGCAACAGCAGAGAAGGACTCAGGTGATTACTATTTGTGTGCATGTCTGCATGTACTACAGATTTAGTGTGTGGTGTCTGTTTTTTTATGATTTTTGTTGATTTCAACAGTATCAAGATATTAACCAGAATATTTGTGAACAAAAAATTTAATTTCTATTTTTATTTATGTAGTATAGCCCATGCATTCTTAATTTACACTGATATTTAACTATGATGTGCATTTATTAACAATTTAGATAATGTTACATTTTGAAATATGACGCAATTGTAGTTTCTGTGAAAGAGGTGTAGCTAAGTGATGCAAAAAAGTTTGGCTTTTAAATTAAAAAATCAGTTTGTGTATTTAAATCAGTTTGTGTATTTAGAGAAATGTAGCTTCATAGTCATCAGCAAACATGGTATCCATTTTGTAATGGGTTGCTGGATTTATTAATGAAAGTCTTAATAGGACAATTAATTGCATAAAACTGGTTTCAAATTTCTCTGATATGGCTTTGTTTAGTGATATATTTATTTTTCTGGTTACAGCTGAAAGTTGTGAAGATGGTAGGTCTTTGTGTTCCTCATTTCCTGAGGCTATTCTATTCTCCAATAGTGCAGAGAGGTTTTTGAGTGCTTATATCCAAATATTTGATAGAGTGGTCATAAAAAGAGCATAGCTGAAGTAGTATTTGTGGGTGAATAGTAATGGCTGCATAGAAATATGAGGAGTTGTACATATATGTGCTTGGAAATAGATGCACACAGTACTTTGACTTTGTCATACCTTTTTAAAAGATGTACACAGAGACCCAGTGGAAGCCTGATCCTGATGTTTTGTGGTGTTTCCACAAATATCACAGCCACAGTTACAGGAAGGGGCGGTGTTTTCTCAGCATGAAATCATTTTTCATCTAGAAAGACTGGGGGCGATGACTTTAAAGGTTGCATGAAATTTGTTCTAAATGGAGCTCCTTGCCAGTGAGGGGCTTGAAGGGAGAAAGATGGTTCATTTCTGGAGGAACAGCTTTTTTTATCCAGCAAACAAGGAAAAGATACCAACGAATTATAGAAACTTATTTTTTTACAGTCAGTATTGCAGATTCAAAAAATTCCGTTGGTTCCCAAAACTTCCACTGGTTTTCATTTGAAAGCTTTAAATGCTCTCAAAATAGAAGAACTCTGTTTGGGATTGCTAAAGAAAAAAGCCAATGATGCAGTGCTGGTATAGGCATTCGTTCCTCATCCTGTTAGACTGAGATGACATGAGTTGATCAGGTGATTCAGAGCACTTTGAGGCTCCTTCAGCAACTTCTCTGTGAAAGGACCTGTCTCTCACCACCAAACACAAATGCAGCCTAAGAAAGTTTTCCTACTCGGTAAAATATTTAAATCTAGATAGCACAAATATTCAATTTAGAATTTTTACACCTGTAGGTATTCAAGAAAATATTTCTTCAATTTAGAAATTCAGAAAAATTTTGAAATTCATTTGTGAAATGAGAAAACTAATTCTAGAGTTTATGTCCTTTGACCTTTGTGCTCTAAAATGTCAGCTGTACACTTTTATATAGTCTGCATCACCTCAAGTACAAATTTTCTGCCATACACGCTTGCTATTCATATTTTCTTGCAGACTTATATCAGAAATAGAGACCATTAGGCACAGATGACATGCAGTTACAAGCACAGGAAAGAAAGAAAAAACCAAAACTGTACCTGATTTCAGTCATTTTACATTAGGCTTATGAGGTTTATACACACTTTGAAATAGACTATTACCATGTTCTTAAGATAGGATAGCAAAGATGTCCCATAAGTGACCTGGCAGATAAATATATTAGAGAATGGATAAGAGGAAAGCCTGTCACATACAGTGAGTAAATGGAAATTCACTGCGTAAGTTAGGTGAAGCTAGAGGTTTATAGGCTATGTTTATAATTTAATTGCCTGTTTAAACTCTGCTTTTGACTTAAAATGTAGCTGAAAATTAATCAGATAACTCTAAAAAATTATTTTTATTAAAAGGACTGTGTTGCACCAGAATTTTGTGTCCCATTAAACTCATTTATCTGGTGCAAAAGATGAAGAAGCTGAAAGGAGTCACAGTAAAGTTATATTTTAGCCCAGCTAACAGGGCCAAATCCTGCTCCTATTGGTGTCATTACCGAAGCTCCTACGTTTTCATCGTGAACTTGATGTACAGTACCCTTAGCTCTATTAGCATATATTGTCATGGAAAATAAGGAAAAACTATTTCTTGATAATTGTTATTTACTCTTTAACTTGTGCACCAGATACTGTATGGAGATTCTTGAATTGCAGGAGCAATTACCTTGTTAGGTAATACAGAGGTGAACATGCAAATTCTTTTTGTTACGAGGATCCTTTTCCAGCAGTGTGGTTGCCAGGTTCCCAGGTCTATTCCCGAAGTGCTCTCATTTTCACAGTCTCAATTGAACAACACTCTGAATGCTTTCCCAGAAGACAGTGGTTACTTTCTTAATGGTAGACACAGTGGTATAAGCAGCACTTGCAGCAACAGGATTTGTTTGCAGTCAGGATGACATTTTATTTAGCACTCCCATGTTGTTGTACTATTATGAATACAGAACAGCTTTTTTAGTAAAAATTACATTTGCAATAACAATTACACAGGGTTAAGGATGTCATCCCTTACGACATGTACAGCTGAAATTCTCATGGAGTAGCTAATCTGTTCAGTCAGTATAATTGGCATTATGAGGAGATCAGCAGCAAACCTACTACTCTAATTTGAACTATGTCTAAGAACTCTCATATAATGCCGTTGTAGTTTTCAGCAAGTATTTATGATTTTTCATGGAGATGATCACAGCATCAATATGTGAAAATCTCTTCTTAAGTATAAATCATTTTCATTTCAGCACATGCTGTCTTTGTGACTTCGCTACCTGAAAGTACTTTTTAGATCATTTTGTGTATGGCATATTTTCTTGTCTTATTCAGTATTTAACTTGAGTTAACTCTTCCCATAGATAATGCTGAATATAACTGGACTTGCTTGATGCTGAGGCCAGAGACAAATGCCATCCTTCAGATGCATATTGTATAGTTTCCATTGAACAGCTTATAGAAATTTGCATGCCTCCCTCATCTTCAAAAGGCATGTTTTTGTCCTTCAAAAGAAATGGCCTTCCTTATATGGAATTCATATTTTTTACTTCTTTTATATACATCCATTAACACAGAGTTACTTTATTTCTTCTCAGAAATGAATGGTTTTCCCCATTTAAATGTATTTGAAATCTGAATGGCTGAGAGTAATGGACTCTACTAGTGCTGCTGTCATTGCATAAAAGAAGTGATAGAAACTTACATCTAAATACATTTTTTAGCACAAGGGCATTACCTTGCTGCAGAAAAAAAAAGAGACTGGGTTAGGGATTAAAGTGGTAAATGGCTGCAAAGAGAACAGGGCAGTATCTGTCATTGTCCATAAATACTCACTTCTGAGGCAATAGATGGATTGTAAAGATTTGAATTATTAGGTAGTTGTCTTTTAACTCATTGTTTTTAAAATTCTGTAGTAACTGAATATACTCGGCTTCTTCTGACAACCAGTTTCAATAAGAGAAATGAGAATAAATTCAATTAAAATCAAAGCATATAGTTACTGTGTAGTCAGTTGTTAAAAAGACAAATCACAGCAGTCATCCCAATATTTCTATCTATCAGACAGACTGCCAAAGGCTGAATAACTGTTAACTCCATACAATTGAAAGTCAGGAGCAACTCATCATTTTTCTTGTTTTTAAAGGACATCAATCGTTAACATACTCATTACATACAGGTTTCTAAAGGAAGGGTAGTATGTAAATGCCCTCAAGGCTCAGAAGGATCTATCTGACTTAAAAAGAAGAACACTACAAACATTATTGAAATGGAGAAGGCAAGTGGAGAGAGTCATTGTACCTGGAGAGGACTTGATTAAAGCTCTCCATCCATGTTCATTTCATTGAACAAACAAAAACGAATGAGTGGCACAGCACCTTCTTGGTCTCTGCTTGTTGTGCAATTAAATGGAAAGAGGATATGGGCAAACATCCCTGATTTCAATTTTGGAGCAGAGGTCTGGAGAAGAACCCCTGGATTGTTAGGTCCAAGACCTGATACCTCCTTCATAAAGGTACCTGCATCCTCTCTTAACAGCTGGGCTGAGTCTTTGTCATTGTTCTTCCCCTTTCCTGCCCCCTGCTTTACCCATGTGAAGGCCGTGTCAAATCCTGTTTGCTCTATAGGTGAAGGAACTATCATATAGGCAAATTAGTTCCTAGTTTTTAGCGTGGCAACGTTGTCCTCTATTCCTATGAAGGAAGGATAGCTCCCTCTCTCCCTAGCAGTTCATCATTTCCAGTTCCTCCTTACCCTATGATGCATTTTCAGACAATTGTTTTATACAACTTCTGCAAGGCTTTCATCCATTTGTCCCAGAGTTTTGGCCTCCTCTTTTTCATCTGTATCATCTGAGGTGCCTTTCTCTATTAAACTTCAGCTTTCTTGAACACTGGGGACCAGAACTATGCAGTGCAGTCATCTCCATGAGATGCCTTACATAGTACTAGTAGTACCCTTGTCTTTTTGTGTCTCTATCATGCTTGTGGCACACACCCATTCCATGAAAAGTTAATTCAACCCAATCTTCAGAGTTTTGATAGTTTCCAGCTAATAACTTCTCAGTTTATAGCAAATGTTTATTGTTGTTCATGTGTCAAAATGTATTGTCCTCCCTCTTAAAGTATTAAATTTTGTTTGTTTCTCATTCTTTTGAATTATCCAATTCTTGTTACTTCATTTTGACCCTGCTGTCTATTGCCAGTGTTCTACAACATTGTCACTGGTGCACTCCTAATGTTTTTTCTAAAGTCATTGGTGAAAATATTAACGAAGCTCAGCCCTAAGACAGATCTTCAGAGATTCCTCAAAAAACCTTTATTTGCTCTTTCTCAATGCACCCATCGCCTTTCTCTTGAGGCAGCTTCTTTATCCAACATATAGTGTCTTTTTTAATCCTCATTCTCTTCAGCTTAACTGGTAGTTTTCCCATGAGGCACAATATCAAATGCTTTAGTAAAGTCAGCATAGATGAGATCCACTGAATTTCTTTTCTAAAAAAATATCCTATCAAGAAAAGGTACTGCACAAGACTAGCAGGATTGTATTACATTTATTCTCTCTTAATTTTATGTTCTCAATTAGTCATTTCTTCAAAATCTGTTTTAAAGTTAATAATTGTCAACATTACATTTCCCTCCTCCTTATCAGCCAGCATTGGATTTGCTGTTCTCATCTTTCAGTAACTCCCCAAAATTTAGACTTTAAAATTATTAGATTTTTTTAAAAAACACTTGTTACTAAGTCTACACTTTAAAGTGCCAGTTTTCTCTCAGTTTAGTGTGTCAGTTATTCATATCCCTTCATTTGTAGAGCTCTTCAGCTTGCCGTGTCTTTTACCTCTGAGTTTTATTCCACTGGAACAGAAAGTGCTGAGAACATTAGTTCTTTCCCCTTTTGAAGAGATATTGGAAGTGAGGGGAAGGAAGAAAATATAAACTGCATGTATCTGTAATATCTGTATTGCCACAACCAGAGTGCAATCATAAACTGTGCCATTGATCAGTAACTAAAAATTGAGAATTCTTTTCACCTCTGCCTATTTTATTCTGCTTTTACCTCTGCAAATTTGTTGTGGGGTTTGTTTTTTTTTTTTCGCTTCACATGAGTTAAAAGATATCCTATTTAAAAAAAAAAACAACTCATATTTGATTGGCCCATGAGGGTAATTGCATTGCATACCATATTTTTTTAAACTGAAAAAAATTATAGTGTGACCCAGTTTAAAAAATTATAAGGAGATGTGAACCCTAAACTTTCTACAAATCTCATAATCTCCCATACATAGTGATAATGATGATTAATGTTTGAAGGTTTTTTGTCCCTAGAATTTAAAATCCCATTGAATTAGAAAGCAATTATGGAAAAACTGGTTTCAACTTCATAATTAAAGCTAAATTCCATTATTTATATGAGGACAGAATTCTCTTTTTTTAGTCAGAAGAATATAGGAAGTCCTCCCAGATGTCCGCTCCTTACTCTTTCATGCAAAATTAATTATATGAGAATTTGCAAGAAAATCTACCACAGTCAAATCTCAATTGTCTGTGGGTGGATTATCCCAGTTGCAGATTAGCTCTTGAGAGTCAGTTCAGCTCTGGTAACATACATTAGCTCCAGGTTATTGGCGTTTGTGCTACTTTGTAGATTGGTATGAAGTCTACAAGCAATCTTGCTGGTTTCACATGTCAAAAAGTCTGAATGAATGGGTCCTACTGGAGCATAGTGGGCTCTACACAGTTCAAATGACAATGTATCCATGTTATCAAATTATATCATGGCATGTTTTACTGCAGGACGTACCTGTCATCTCCCCTGCATCAACATGAGTTCACTCCCAGGCTCCAATTTGGAGCAAGTAAGTCACATTCCTGGGCAAGAGAGCTGGTATAGAATAAAGGGTGGCTCATTAGAGCCAGGTGCACTATGCCACTCTAGGTGGTATAGAATAAAGGTGCACTACAATTGGATTTGGAAAGAAGTGCGTAAGATTTAGATCCCGCCGCACAATATCCAAGCAGGCAATATTCCTTCAGAAACTCCAAAATGGCTCATGCTGTGCACTGCTGTGTGTGCAGCACGTCCTGGAGGGAGTTTGACAGCCAGCAGTCATCGCTTTATCTGCCCTCCTGTGGGTCTAATTCTGGCACATGCATAGAAACAAATTAGTTTACCATCCATTAATAGGCACCTTGCACTTTCTCCAGGCTTGAATGCTGGTAGCACTAATGTTAAGTAGCACGACAGCTGATTGCTGCCAGCAGCCAGTGCAACAGCGCTGATGAAAATTAAAACAAATGCCAGTGCTCTGACGTGAAGGATCAAAATGCAAACTGGATGTTCTGATACAGTTTGTCATAAAAAGAACTAGACCAACTCCTAAGCTGCAACATCACCGCAGAAGTCTCCAGCTCCATCTAGCCAGCTGGATGAGGAGGTACCCATACACCCACCAGGGCTGAGAATGTCTCAGAGTCCTTAGCCATGGAGTTGCGGAAGTGGTGATCCAAGGGAGCAACTGTTCTCAAGTGTCAAAAGGCTACTTGCCTTTTTTCCAATATCCCTGCGATTGATCTGTGTGAGATCCTCTGATCCTCTCCAGACATGTCGGATCTCCTGAGTGTCTTGCTCTGGATATACTTCTTTGAAGAAAAAGAGGAAGGGTGAAATACTAGACAGGGAAAACCAGTAAGGGATATATGCTGTGCCACAACAGGAGGACTGGCAGGACAGAGATAGGTACCTCCCAGCTGTGCTGTACTCACACTTGAGGAGGAGAATCACTTATTTAATGAGCAGATTCCTGTGCTCAGCAAATGCCAATGAGAAATTAAACACATGTTTACCAGCTTACATGCTGGGGAAAAAAAAAAGAAAGAGGTGAATTGTACATTTGTCTTCAAGTATAAACTCTCTTCTGGAAAGCAAGCTTAAGTTAGGTTTTAGACATACTGATGTTAGGTTTTAGACATAGGGTCTCAGGAACAGAGGAACAGGGAGAAGTTCTCTGACCTGTGTGACACAGGAGGTCAGACTAGATGATCTGACAATCCCTTCTGGCCCTGGGCTCCATCGGTCCATGAAACAGTCACCTTTTCATTTCAGTAGCATTTTAGTCAGTTAACTTAGCTCATTTAACAATATTTTCTTGGTACCTATGTGACTCACTGATAATGCGTACTTGAGAAAGCATCCATTATTTGCAAAGCCTGGCTTCCTTTTTCATTTCAGCAGAATGTGAAGCTGAAAACAGATGATTGATGGCTTTTTCTGTTTATTTTCCAAAAGATGTCAAGCAGCATATTTACTGACTCGACTCCTGCTGCAACTTGTTAGTTTGAGTAGTGTAAACACATCTTAACAACCCTTAGTAATTGTGGGGAGAAAGACATCATGAATATAACAAAAACTGACAGCACTGATTTCCATTCCTGTGATTTTTTTACGCTTATAAAGGCAAGCACGGTATTTTACTCAGATGTTTTGGAGGTTCTAAGACTTCAGAAAACAGTCTGTTTGTACTCATATTTCAAATATACTACTTGTTTCATTAAAAAAGGTTAATATTCAGTTCTTTTTCTCTCAAAGTACTTCATGGACCCTTGTTTATACGCCCATATAAGTGGCAGTTATCCATAACACATATTCACTAGATTTTGGAAAGAGAAAAGTCATTAATTACAGAGCAAAAAGACTAGCTGGCATGGTAACTTACAGATGGAAAAGAAGCTTTAGGTGAAGCCTATGTAAAACGTAGGGAAGTGTATACCATCCAAATGAAATTGCATGTATTTATTTATTCTAGGAACAAGTAAGTGACAGCAAAATTAGAGAAATCTGTCCAAGGATGCAGAGTGAGTGCAATTATCTGCCACCTTTTCTTATCAGTAAATCTTGTAGGAAAATAATGATTTAAAAAATACTGTTGAAAGCTGTATGTAGCATCAAGAGTAACTTCCATGTTTTACCAAATAGTGGTTCATAGTAAACTAGTAAATAGCATGGGGAAATTTGTGCAAACTTGAAACTGTAATACATTGAGCCTAATCTGTCCCACATTTCTAGCCATTTGTGCCATGAAACATCATTCGGAAACTTGCCATACTCACCTCAAAGAGAAATGTACAGTTTTCACCCTCTTTTCCTCCTAAACACACTAATCCTATTGAATAAACTTAGTTCCCACAACCTTAGTTTCATAAAGACCAAAATTCTTGCAATTTTTGTCTAAAATAATTTATTATGACTGATTTATTTTTATGCCAGCATCATCCCTGATCATAAGTACGTCTTCTCCTTCCCAAGTGTTCCCACACTGCCTGTGCAGAGCACTTCTGATCCCCTCTCATCCTTCATTTTTTTAAGGCTTATTATGCCTTGCAAAGAAACAAGCAAACATACAAACAAAGCCAGACTCTCCGTTCAATGCCATTTCTGATTGATAATCAGAGTTCTTACCCTTTCAATGCTATTTCTGATGAAAATTCATCACTTCAACACAGGTGACCAGAACTGCATCTCCTCTGTGCTTTGCTCAATGGTATTATTACTTTCCTGAGACCATGTTTCTCTTCATCATGATCTCATCACTGTGGTGGTTCAAGATAATCTTACAGTTAGCTAATAAATCTGTGGTCTTGGTCTCCTGCTCTCCCTACTGATGATGATGTCCATTCAATAGGCATTTTTAGGCTATCTTAAGCTTATCCCAGGTGTGGAATAAGTGAACTTGCTCCAATGAAAAAATGCAACAGCAGATTCAATATAGTTAGAATTAGTATAATTAGAATTATTTCCATACTAATTTAGAGGAGCCCTTTCAAGGATGTAGTTTTTGAACAGTCTACAGCTTATTTAGTTTCATTAGGAATGAAAGCAATTATGAATGCAATTATTTTGTTTATTTTGTTAGTGATAAGGTCTATGAAGACCACGCTGAATTCGTAATAAATTGAGTTGTTTATGCTGAAAACAGATGTGCCAGTCATACTCTGTATTATTATAGCTGGTTTCTTGCTAAGACTCATTAACATCAGTGATACTGATACTGATATATAAGCTGTATGAACAGTACTTGCTGTGTCTTCAGGGAGGGGAGGACATTGGCCACTAGAGGAAACAGCAGTTTAAGTTCAGCATAAGCATAGAAACCACTGTTTAAGTCTGAACTAATAGTAGAGTTTTCAGTAGACCTTTGTCAATTCTGTTATAACATCTTTATTTTATAACTACTTTTCACTATGGTACTGAAAATAATGCAGATTCACTCTGCTGAGCAGCAGGTAGAAAAATGGTTATTTGAATAATTAGTTATTAGAAATTATTTATTTGAATCACAATTGTGTTTTGTACTTTTGTTTTTTTCTAAATGCTCATAAAATGTAGTGTCTTATTTAGATAACACATTTGGAATTTTTGACTGCTGCAAAACGTATGAATCTTGCTGAAGGCAATCATGAGTCATCTAGTGAGAATGGCATTGTACTGGTGGTACAATAACGAAAAAGGTCTCTAGTGTCTGCTGTCTTTGTATGTCTGACCTTGAAAAGAATTAGAAATTGCTTGTTGCAGAAGTTGAGCATCTAATACATTCATGTACCTGTTAGTTATCACATATTAAATCAGATAATGTTTATAACAATCAGTAATTCTTTTGTGAATTAAATATTTTCTCTTTCTAGTGACCTGGACATTCAGCTGCATTTATTTTTATTAAAAGATTGTCCTTAACATGTAAAATTGCTTATATTTCAAATATTGTACAATTTCCATTCCTTTTTGACATCGTTTTCCCCTACTATTGAATCATATTTCTAACTAAAGCAATTTTGGTTTGCATTTTACATTCAAATAGAGACCATGAACCAAGCAACACCTGCTAGAAAACTGGAAGAGGTTCTTCACCTTGCAGAACTCTGTATTGAAGTATTGCAGCAAAATGAAGAACATCATTCAGAGGTGAGGCCTGAACAACATTTGCTGTAGAGAATGGTTATGGTTTCTTCCTGGATTTTTTCGCTCCTGATGTGAAGCAATTCTGTCAAGAAACATTTCAGCTTTACTTTCTGACATATGTTTGAGGTAGTTCACATTTACAGAGGAATAAGAGACTTGAAGCTTATGAAAACTGAAGTGAAATAAAACTCTACTTGAATTCGCTTGAATGAACTGTAGGTTTAGAAATGAAAATTAAAGAGCATAAAATGCAGAAAGTGTCTTTGTGCTGGAGGTGGTGAAATGGTATGGAAAAGATTCATAGCCTTATGCAGTTGTTCCTTCCAACTTTTCACCTCTTATTGAAAATAGAGAGAAAATATAACTGAATGCTAGTTTTCATAATACTGTATAGGTTGTGATTTTAACATAAAAATAACGATGGGTGTAATAATCACATTAACACTGCACTTCTGTTGCTTGGAAAAGTAGTACTTTTAAACTTGCACTTTTAAAAATGGCATTATAAGGTAGGAAAAATAAAATAGAACAATTTCGTGTTTCTTACTCAAGTTCTCTTTCTTCATGATACAGAAATCATAATATTTAGAATATTTAGAATTATAGCACCTTTTATATGAAGGAATTACAAAAATAAACTCAACCAGGTACACACAATTGTATATATTATTAACATTTTAATAATAAATATACTTTTCTAAGGTTCAGGTAATTGTTTTTAAAATGTTCTCAGAAAACTCAGTAAATATTTTTGAGGACTATATGCAAACGGATAAACATGATTTAGTATATATAGTTATAAATATGATCATTCAAAACATCTGTTTTTATATCACACTATGGAAACTATTTTTTAGCATACATCTGTCATGTGTGAACTTGTTATAGATGTTTTATTCTATACTGAAGAAACAGCTGTTTCAATGATTGGAAATTAATTCCCTGGAGGTCCGGTTCTACACTACTGTAGCCACTGTGTTACTCCATAACGATTACTTAATAAAATGTATATGTTGTTGACTTTGTCTTTTGAGGACGTGCATTATTGTAAGAATATTAGACTTCTGTGGAAAAGAACAGAGAAGAAAACAGATTAAATGATACCTCTCTGTTCAAAGACTACTTTCCATAGTATTTACTTTCAGCCCAGAAATGTGGTATTTTTCAGAAGGGTAAATGTATTGCTCGTCCCTTCAGAAAAATCAATTCATCAGAAGTTTTCAATGTAACCTAAGACACCTTGAAAAGAATAAAGATACTGTTACGATTTTTTTTTCCCCTCCTTCACTTATGTAATAAATGTTCAATTTTGCTGAAATTTATGTGCGCAGAATTTCAGTATCAAAATATATCTGAGAAATAGATTGAGAAATTATACTTTTCCTACTCAAAATGGAAGATATAGTATGGTGATTTCACATCATAATGTTAAGTAAATATTGAATGTTTGATGGTGCAGTTGACATAAAGGACCAGTAGTCTCTGAAATAGTATATCACATTTTTAATTCTAGATTATTTTTATTTTTTCTTTATTCATAACACTTCCAAATTTCGGGAATTCCCAAAGGGAAGAGAGGTATGTGATTCATGATGAACTAAACATTATTTTTCACTGTTTATAGCATGGAACTGTGCATTGAATGTGTAGCATAAATTATTCTAATGATTTCTGATGTTGTATTGCCACATTCGTGTGTCTTTCTAGAATCAGAGAACTTCAGTCTTTCTTTAATCTGATCAATGCTTTTGTTCTCTTAGAATCTGTCACCAATTGCTAATTGCCTTTAGCCTGTTTTCATATTATCCATAATGACTGAACCACTTACTGTCTTAGCTGTGGTATTTGTTTTTTCATTCCTCTTCCTTGGTGCCTAAGCAATGATGGGTAGCTCCTCAGAGGGTCAGAAGAATTTCTGTCTGGGTTCAAAGTGCCATTTGCAAAAGGGAAGAAGATGGAAGGAAAATGTGCTGGTGTTCTGGGTTTGGGTTGGCTTATTTGTTGTGAGTTTTTGGAAATGTTTTCTAATAAGAGTTTAGCTTACCTAAAAGGGACACCTGCCAATGCCTGTATATGTTTCTTTTCTTCTGTCTTTATTTCATTGCATTTAGTTATTTTCTAGGGTTAAGGAGTCTGTTCCTTTATGAGCTCCTGTTTAAACAGGATTTACTCATGAGAAACTTCTTCCAGTTTGAGGAAAAAGACTTCATTTCAAACTCTTGAAAAAATTTTTGAAGCCTTTTCTGTCCTTTTCTCTATGGTGCTGATCAGCATCCTTCAATCCCGGCACTGCAACACGCAAAGTACTTTCCAGTGATAGCACAGCATTTCTTTAAAATCTCTTACCAATTTGTCTTTTCTCCATTTTCCCTATGTCAAATGGTATTATAGGCAGTCATTGGAAAGGCCAGGATAGAGAAAAACTATTTGTACACCACTTCTCAGAAGTTGTGTTTTATTTGATGCCTTTCAGGCCTGCATTCATGTTTCTACATTACCTAGAAATCCAAGTGGGAATTGCTATGACTTTGTTTAAAGTTGTGGGAATTCAGTGCTTTTATAAAATCTACATATATCCTGTTTTGGCAATTCAAAAATATTCATAATGAGATACTCAAATTAAGGGACATATGTTTGAAAGCAAAGACATTTTCTTACCTAGTATGTGTCCCTATTCCTCACTATCAGGTGTCTTTGTTAGCTCTGAACAAAACACTCTCAGCAGCGTGTGATATTCATCCTATTTCATAAGCTTACTTCACCTTCATCTTTAACTCCAGGATCATACAGCTCCCTCTGATCCAACATTCAGCTTCAATACTGACCTTTGGAATCCCAGATTTAAGTGACAGTAAAAAGGCACAAGAGTTCTATGTGAAGCAGTCTTTAACGTGGAGCTGGCTTTACTTGCCGACACACTATTGTTCACACACTATTTCTTCTTTTAAGCTAAGATTACCCAAGAAAACAGTGTATTCCAACATGCTGTTAAGTTACTGAAAATTAATGTCCACATTAGTGAATTTCTAAATATGTATTTATAGTATTTGTAGGAGGAAAGCTGGATGCCTTCCTCAGGAGAAGACAACATCTTTAAGGCAAAAATAGGAATTAAAAAGTGCTCTGTATTTATTAAAAAAAACTACTTTAGACTTCAAGGAATAAAATTTCACATTAAACCCATCCCTTCTGATTAACAAAATGTATTCACAAGAATTTATTTGAAAAACAAATTAATCTAACTACTTATAGAATCAAATGAAATCAAAGCATATACAGTAATTTTTCAGTGAGGAGGCTTTCATTCTTTTCTTTGCTCTCTGGCAAAAAGAGTTGTAGGGATTTGTACTCCTTTTTTGGTTGTTTTTTTTGTGTTACATTTTTGTTTCACAGCATAATCTATTTGTTTTCTTTTTGATGCAAGGTTTTAAAAAATATTTTCACATTCTTCACTTGGCCTGTCCATCCTCTCCAAATGAGATAGAACATGAAGTGAGATATCCAAATGTATTTTGCCATAGATACAACACATCTCTTTGCCTTATGACTCGTGTTTAGTAATTCTATTTTGTCATGTTTGCAGGCATTCGCTTGGTGGCCAGAATTATTGGCTGAGCATGCAGAGAAGTTTTTGTCTCTTTATTCTGTTGATATGGATTCAGCACTCGAGGCACAGCCACAGGACTCCTGGGACAGCTTCCCACTTTTCCAGCTGCTGAATAATGCCCTAAGAAACGACAGTAAGATCTTATGTTCTTTGCTTATTGTGTCTATAAGATTTTTCAATGTGCCCACACCTTGTGTTTCTATATAATATAATTTTTAAAATAAAAGTGTTAGTACCTGCATTTATGGTATATGTCCTGGTGCTCCATTTGCTGGAAGTTGAGCAGTTTCTCTCTATCCTTGTACCATTTCAGTCCATTTTTTGGTGATCCATTAACCCTTCAGTTTCAGAAATTGCTCAGTTTTAAATCAGTTATATACAGGTAGCATGATATGTATTTAATATTTCATGTTTAATCTATACTGCCTAAGTAAAATTGTAGTTAATATTTCCTTCTAAGCCTTCGTGCAAACTACTTTCAGACTAGTTATACCTATAAAGTTACTGTATTTCTTCTACCATTTTAAAGCATTAAAAAAAATATAATTGCGCTGGTTTATATGTTTACTAATATTCTATTTCTTAAAAATGAGAAACTGACCTACTCTTTTTTTAATTATTTTTTGAGATACAAATTATTATTTTTATACAATGATTCAAGTTATTCCAAAGTTGGGGTTTTCTTTGTATAAATACAAGGAATTATTTTTGACTCTTCCTGGAAAATTAGTTTCATTTCTGTGGAAGTTCAATAACTTTTTAGAATTTTAGCTCTGTGTATGGAAACTGCTTGACTGAAAGAATGGCAAATAGCATTCAAGAGCTTTTCTCCAAGATTACACGTATTGCAACCTATATTATTTATCATTGTATTATCGTTAACCTTAGCTGCCAAGCATTTATTGAAATACATAGGTCATCTCAGTATAGTACCTGTTGGCCACTGCATCATGTCATGAAATGCAGCAACTAGTAAATGTACAATTCACTGTAACACAATGGATGACAAACCCGATGGAGAGAAAGGGGAAGATGGACAGGGCCACTAAGCTGTAACTGAATCTTAAACACGACTGTTGAAAGTCACTGTTTTTGCACTACGTTAGATGTGTTCTAGGACAGAGCAAAAGAAAATTTACATCCTTTGAGATGTCTTTGAGGTCTTTTTTTTTTCATGAATTATGTTTCCATACCCTGACATTTAGCAATACATAAAAGGCCATATTCCTGATGTTACCTTTTTTTATGTGTTACCCTAGTGAAATAAAATGTATCTATTAGTGTTTCCCATAATTTGTTTTTAAGATATTCATGAATGTTTCATCTGGATCCCTTGTTGGACAAACTGCAACTACAGAAAAGTATTAAAATTGCCATGCTGGTGGTAATTTAAGCTTGATTTAGAGGGCTGCTCAGAAGGGTGTAAGAATTGTTCAATCATGGGGCAGATCTCATAAGAGCTAGACTTCTGCAATGTGGCTTCTGCATTACTTCAAGTGGGTGTCTGGTCATCTAAAATCCAGATTAAAAATCTGAATCCTATATTCAGGTTTCCTACCTTTCCTTCCTATATTCAGGCTTTTCCTACCCTCTTACATTTTTAGTTTAAGAATCGTGTCTCTAGTTATGATGTAAGTGCACTTAAAACAATTATATACTTTCTGAAAACTGTGGAGGTATTTTAAAATAGTCTTACAAGAAGGATTAGTTAAAACACTGGTTTTAACTACATTATTATCTCATTTTTGTTCCTTTACACTTTGGCTCCAATCCAAGAGAAATGATAGAAACAAACAATTGTTGTCCTCAAGTGCAAAGAGGTTGCTGGTAGGCTACTGATTTTTCTTTCCTTAAAAGATCAAATGAGTAATAAAGCTAAATGATTAAAATAGCCTTAGGAAAGATATTTTATTAAAACTTTCATGTCAAAGCAATTATTAGCAAGATTGTAAAATCTTAACTGAAGGATAAGAAATGACTGCTGTATGAAATGTCACACCTGTATACCAAGTTCAGTAATTCCCTAATGGTAATAGATATAGTAAATGACAGTTTCTGGCAAGTGAAATCCATCTGGAAAATTACACACTTTTTTTTTTCCCTAGAACAAAAGCAACCATGGAAATTAGTCACCTTTTAATCGGTGGGTATGTTAGCAAGTGGCAAGTGACCATTCTACCAAGAACTGGTTCCCAAGTGGAACATACCTCACTGCTTATTCTTTAATTAACAGTCTTTTCACCTTGCCAGTGCATTAAAACCATTAGAAAGAGCTCCCCATGCTTATATATCAATTTTACAGTCTTCAAAAATGAAATAAATAATTCTGGCTTTACCTTAAGTGAAAACCTTGTCCTGAATACTATCACCGTCATAAAGATAGATCTAGGAGGGGAAAAAAAAAGAAAAAAAAAAAAAGAAAAAGAAAAAACAAAACAGCTAAAAAGGGAAAAACTGGAATATGGTCTCATGAGGATAAAAAGGCTAGTGTTAATAATTAACAAGGAGAGTGAAGTAGAGTAAATTAGCCATAATAGAGCCCACAGTGACTGGCAAAGTCACCTCTCATTATCAAAAAACTCATTAGGAAATGAAGAGGTGGAAATCCCACTGGGTTATTCTCACTCTTCGGCTATATCAGAGATTACTTTTCATATTTCTTTCAAATGAAGAACTGTTAGGTCACCATATTGCATATTAGGTTAATCTTCACTGAAATTTGGAGGACTGACACCTGCGTGTTATTCTATCTCAAGAGCTTTAAATGAGCTCTAAATCTTCCATGCAGGAGTCAGTTTTCACATAGACCTGACATGGGCAAACTCCTAACAATAAAGAAACAATCTAACATTTACAGCATTAAAGAAAACTTACATGCAAGACTATTTTTATAACTATGTTGCTACAATATAATATTAGAAAGACTATGAGATAATGAAAATGCATGGTCTTTACTATTCAAACTATATCAACTGTGTTATTCTATGTAGTATGTAAAGCATTAAACAAGATTCAAGCCAAATACTTCAAAGCCAATTAACACTGAGGAATAAAATAGCATTTTCCAACACAGTGTATAACTTTTCATGAAGAGGGAAGGAAGGGGGATCCCTAACTGCAGCTTCACATTTCTGTTATGGAGGACTCCATTTAAGCATCTCCATTTTTTTCTGACCTTATTACACAACAATTAAGAGTTTATCAGTGAGTTCATCGGTTACTGCTTTCCTGTTGTGTTAAGTCTAATTGAAGAAAAAAATGGATGGAAGAAAATGATCTTCCTATCCTCAAAAATATCCTCAAAACCAAGAGCTAATAAATAACATAAAGTGTTTTAAGAAATTATATTTACTGTGGAGATAAGTAATAGGTTGTAGATAAAATTGTTGTGGTTTTTCAAAACGTAAAGGCTTGAAAATAATATCATAGCTGCTTTTATATTATATATTTTAATCATCTCGAAAGTTTCTATTATTTCAATTATATCTGACTGTGTAATGCTTATATTGTACAGGAGTAATAGTACCAAATATCTCTCCATGCTAGCAAATTTATTTTTCCCAGAATTGGGTATTCATAGAGGTAAGAAGGACCTAGTTGCCCAGGATTGTATCTTATTTTCTCTAATGACTATGTTACTTTTTGTCCACAAAGTCTATAAATTATGTTATGAATTGCTCTAGAGAGCAATTTACTTTCTGTAGTTGCGTAGGTTAATCAGGTTTCCAGTGCCTCAAGACAGACATGTATTAATTCCTCTTTATTTAAGACGGTGCCAGAGATAACTTATAGTAGCATGTGCCTAGCTACATAAAGATTTTATATATTTGGCTTATTTTAGAGGTTTTTCAATTGCATATTCTGTTCCTTTCCTTGACAAGTTTTCTGTCCAGGTGTCACTTGCTGACACTATGTACTGTGCTGTTGCTCAGCATTATTGCATCACTACATTGGTACAAATCAAAATCACTATTATAAAGTTAACTCACAATCCTCATTTTCCATCAAGCATTACTCAGCGTACCTGCTTTAACTCAACCATGGTACACCTCTGGGCAGCCTGATGAAGCTGATCTAGAAAAAACTGTTGAGTGTTAGTCTCATGAAAGCCATTGCCATTGTCATGGTTATTGATTTCAAACAGGAATTCTCTGAGAAGTTTGTTTGCTGTTGGTAGTAGCGGAGTGGTGAACACTACCAAAGACAGCATCACCTTCCCCCTTTGTTACAGCCTGTGTGACACTTTTGTACTAGAATCTATTTATAACATTGTAGCCCCCATCTTAAACTACAGGGTGGAGATAGAAAACAATTTGGACTTAAGGTAATCAGGACAAAGTTTATAACCCATGTAAAAATACCTTTCATCAAATCTTACCAAATCTTACACTTCTTATTAATTGTAGTGGGAATCTTGTCTTAGATCAGAGACTTAGAATTTTTGTTCCTATTGGGAGCTGCTTTGAAATCATAACCTGCCTTCAGATTAGAGCTGCATGTTTTGGTTACTGATACTGTGAGCTAAACCTCAAGCTCATAATTGCTTACCAGAATATCCAATAACAGGCTTTATAGGCACAAGAAAATCATGCAGTAAGTTGCCTGTGTCGCTCTGTCTTGTAAAGATGAAGTTCTTTGCAGTTTCATTGCCGATGTTCTGACAGAGAGAAATTTTTTACTTCTTAAATAAATTTTCAGCTTGCTTCCATATAATGTATTTCTAAAATTCACTTTTAAAGTATGTCTTATATACTTTATATACTTATATACTTAGTATAGTATATAGTGTGTATATATATATATATGTAAAAATACATAATTTGTATATAAGATGAAGCCCTTGCAATTTTCACCACAGGTTAAGTAACTGATTAATAAGTGTTCAGTGGAGTGAATGGAAATATGTTTCTTTCTTCAGGTTATTAATGATTTTCAACTGCTGCAAATAGAATATGGAACCTCAAGGAAATTTTCTTCTTGACATTTACTGGGTTTATTTTTAATCTTAAAATATGCTAGGAAATCCAAGTGGTACCTTCACAAGAATCCTATGGAAAACAGGATAACTATAGACTGTAGACAAAAGTGCTAATTTCATCAGTGGAAAAGAGACTTGGTTAACCTGTGTCATTCTTCCTTTCCTTTGATTCTCCAGAAGCTCTTGAGGACAGTGTAACACACTGGCTTCAAGATAACTTCTAAGCTGTGTCTATATAAGTAAAAGTGAAGCAAGCACCACAGCTTCTGATGTGCACAAGCACAGTAGATTCTTTTCCTACTATTGGAGAAGAAACATCATTCCAGTGCTGCATTACTAGACTGTACTTTTACTCTCTCTTCTTTTCTTGTCATATTTTAGAATATTTCAACTACCTAATATGTAAAAGTTGAATAACTTTTATCTTCAACTTCAGTCTTTCGTGAATTTTTCATCTGGGGATCTGTTTCTGTCCCTTTTCAATTTTCCATTAATATTGTCTATGTGTGAGCTCATCCTGGCTTAGGCTTTCATTTTGTTGGTGGTGTGAATATGAGATGGCTCATATGAATGGGGGGAGGGTGTCCGTATTGGCAAGACAATGGAGAATTAAGCTACATAGCTTTGAAGACAAGTGGTAGTTGAGGGATTTGAAGTGTGGCATTTCCTCAAGGATCTCTTGTTTCCCATCTGCTTTGATGCACAGGTGGTACCTTTTGGCAAGATCAATTCTAATCATGGGGTAGAGTGCCATGAGCTGCTGATGATACTCAGCTATATCACTTACCCCTGCGCTCTGAGTTCTTTCCCTGCCCTCCCAATCCTTGATGAAGATCTCTGAATGGGTAAATCAGAGCTGCCATGTCCTCAGCCCCAGGAAAACAGAGCTGTTGATCAGAAACAGCACTCTCTTGTGTATTGCCCACAGAGGGATCTCTGTAGAGGTGCAGTCAAATTGAGTCTTGGCATCATTTTGGAAAGTTTCAATTCACTGCAAAGACTGCCGTCAGGATGTTAGTCACAGCTTTTATTGCCTGTGACTTCTTTAAATTTCATTCTGACTTCGGAATAACAAAGAGTCGTCCCCCTGCCCATGAGGCTTTATTACTGTAATTCCCAGAGTAGGGCTCGTAGCAGAGCATTTCTGCAGTGTGCTCAGAAAACAGTAAATTACAAGCTCATCCCATCAAGTAACTGTGATTTCCTGACTAATGCCAGTCCTGCACTGATTCGCTATAGCAGCAATATTGACTTAATTGACATAGCTGTATTCTTCTTGTTTTTAAGCTCAAAGTTGCCTTGGAAAATCAGCCTAATATGTAGCTTGGTACTGGCCACCTCATTTCTCAAAAACAATGTTCATCACCTGTTTACTGTGAAAGCTTTGTGTTAATATCCAAATCCTCCTTGGTTATTATTGCTGGTCACAGATGCTGCAGTTTTAAGACACATAAATATAGAAAAAATAACACTGTTTTGAGTGCCTGATATACAAATAATTATGCTGGAATTAGCTAGTTAAGAAGTAGTTCTATGAGCAGTGTAAATAATGGAGCATGTTTGTAATGGACTCATAGGTGCTCTCAAGGGTAGATTCTCAAGAGTTTAATAAGAGATGAGCCTATGCCGCTGCCTTTTTCTCAGCGGAAACCCTAATAATCTCTGCCTGCTACTTAGCTGCCTGTTTTCATGAAACCTCGTATACCTGAGATTTCCATCCCGGTGTCTAGTATGGTTGAAATTAGCTAAAAGTTTCAATATTCTTAGCAAGAAAGGGGCAGGTGAGGAAAAATAGAGAGAGACGATCACATTGGTCTTTCTCCTTAGTTAAAAGTGGTTGTTACATAATATCTCCCATTACTCTATAAGGATGTTTTCAAGAAAATAGTTCTTGGCATCAGATCATTGTATTTGAGAAGAAAAAAAAAAGAAAAAAAGTGAGAAAAAAAATATTGTCCAAATATGCAGCAACAAAGGCACTTCCTTGCAATGCAAGTAGCAATAAGAAACTGAAACTTGAGGGTTTTTTCCCCATAGCCTCCATCTTTCCCAAATTCAGTTTGTGGTGGACATCATTCAGGAATGAAAGGCAAAGGAGTTCCTGAAAGTTGCAGAAATTATTTTTATATACTATACATGGTGTACTAAGAGTGGAACAAGAGGGGATTGTAATTTTATGAGAAGGTTACCAGGGTTTTTTGAGCCCCACCATCCAGCCTTTTCTTCTTAGGAAGAGAAGAAAATGTGGTTGTGGAATACATCCAAATGAAATGAAAATCCTGGATGGAGGAATCAGCAGGAGAAGAAATCAACAAGAGCATTTATAACAACAGAATATGTGTGGGGGAAAAAGGAGGGCTACCAAAAATCATAAAAAAAGGAGGGCTACCAAAAATTATAAAAATGTCTCTCTATGGCTCAGCTTGCCTGTATGATGTACAGATAGGAAAAATCTTATAGGTCCTAATAATAGTACTGGATCATTGGATGAACATAGATACATTCCAAGTATGAAATTTATATACTCTGTTGGTGACACAGGACAGTTAGAATTCATTGCAGAACATTTCAAAGAGTACCAGAATTAGCAGTAATGGCGGCAAACATATTTTCAGGTTTTAATACGTCTTCAGTTTGCATTGTGTATACAGTTTTTCATGCAGTAAATCCCATCTGTAAAGCAGATAATCTACTGTTAATAGATAATTTACTTTTCTTGAGTAATATGCGTCATGCTTATTGTATGCCCACCAATCAACTCCATTTCTTTCAAAAAGCAAGAGAACATTTCTAGGTGTGTTACATGTTGTCAGCTTCCTTTTGGTAACTAGTTTTCAGGACTTCCTTTAAATACTTATAAAACTACAACTGCTGTAAAGTGGAGATTATCACACCAGATAAGGAACAAACTTCCAGAAGGGAAGTATACAGATAGCATCCTTTAAAATTTTGTGAGACAGTTGAGAGGACGGAGGAGAGGCAAGTGTGGCTGCTGGGGCTGAGTTTCACGTGAACACAGACAGGCTGGGAGCTGCTTTTGTTTGTGGGGGTCTTGATGCAGTTTGTGCACGTCAGGATGGGAAAAGCCAGGGTTCTGGTGATGAACTCTGGCCTTTGAGATTTTTATGTATGGACATGCCAAGGCAAGTTTTCTATTCAAGAGCTCATTGTTTGTCCTGGGTAGCTGTAGGACTTTGCCAGCTACCGAGGACCCAGAGCAGATGGGCAAACTGCTCTTATTCCCCCAAACACTCATATGCCACAAACTGCCTTTTTCCATTAAGCAATCTGGAGGAAATGTTGTTTACCTCTATTTAGCCTAGTGAGGCTGGAACATTTTACTGTAACCTGAGCTCTTAGCACAAGGAGAATAAAAATAATTTAATGACACTCAAATACTGTTTGTTTGGTTTAGGGTTTTTTTTCTGTCTTGGTGTCTAAGTATTGAACAAAATTCCTAAATCTTAGATTCAGCAAAGTATAGTATTAATGTTAAGAAGCTGGAAAAGTGTTCTGGTTCAACAAAGAACTTCAGTATGTGCCTAGTTTTTGTTACAGTGACAGTTTGAAATGTTCTGCAGTATCCTCATGAAGCACTTAATTTATCTTTTATGAACTGTAATTCCTGCACAAGCTGCATCTTGTTCTTAAAATGCTTTTGTTTACTAAAAACATTTTAAGTGATACTTTCTCCAGTAGAAAAATAAAACGGGGAAAGGCCTGACAATTTATTTGTGGTTTTTGTTTGTTTGTTTTCAAAGCATTTTTGTGCAATGGAAAGTTTCACAAGCACTTGCAAGAAATTTTTGTTCCCATGGTCATCCGCTACATCGATCTCATGGAATCATCAATTGCCCAGTCAATTCACAGAGGTCTTGAACAAGAGTCGTGGCAACCTGTCAAGTAAGTGCCTTCTACAAGATCTGAACAAAGCACCTGCCTATAGCTTTCTGTCTAATCAGGTGTTCTTCCCCATTGTCCTCTAAATATTCTATTTTTTATTGTATTCCTACATTGTTTATTTCTTCACAGGAGCATCACCAACAGTCTTCCTAATGTAGCTCTTCCAAAAGTTCCAAGTTTGCCTCTTAATCTTCCACAAATACCTAGTTTTACTACACCAACCTGGATGACTTCTTTGTATGACTCCACGTGTGTATTCTTCAATAACCTTCTGACTGTATGTCAGCTCTGCATGGCCTTGCTAGTGTTCTGTGCAGCTGTATTTGGATTGCATGGTGTTTATGATCTCTTAGATGAAAATTACTGTGTCTTGGGAGTGAGCCAAGCATGGACTGTTAGTGAGTTGAACTTTCTAATGCATTAAAATACAGCAGTCTTACACCTGATAACTTACAAAATCAACTTGGCAAAGGTCTGTCATAGTATGAATGGTGTTTAATGAGTAGTGGGGAACCTTTTGGATAACTGATTTTAGATTGTGGTTTTGTAAAAAGTGAGGCAGTCCATCATACTTTTGCAGGGTTTGATTAGCTCATTGTATATTGGTTCTGAAAGTCATTGACTGCAAATATTGTCATTAGATTAAATATCCATCTTGTGAGGAAAGAGTAAAATTTTAATAAGTAACCAGAATAGAAGTACATCCATTTCTTTGTCTGTTTCAAAAAAATATGTATTTCTTTTTGATTTCTCACCAACACTTCAGTGCTCTTTTCTTAAAATAAATGACATAGAGCACACAAGCTGTGCTCCATGGGAATATTCCCATATTTGCAGGCCAGATTTCTGTGTGAGGACACATAGAAATTAGATAAAGGGTCAAGAAGAACCCTATTTTAGCTAAAGTTGTATTAGGAAAGGATGAATGTGAAAGACTTCAAAAAATGCACGTTCATGATGCAAAGCTTAATAATATGATTTCAAGCCATGTATTGTCTTCTCAACTTTTATGACAGACTTAAACACTCCTAACAAGTACTCTGATCCATTACTTGACAAAGTTGATAGTTTGTGCTCTGCCGAACTTCTGGCACTTGTTTGTTGAGTATTATGATTGTTTTTCTGCTGCTAATTCCCCTAAATGTTGACAAAACTCCTCTTAATCCTTGGCTTTGGTACCTTTTGCATTTACCTTATAATAAAGCTAGGTTTCTCCTGATGTGGTTATGCAAGTCATTTCAGCTTTGAATACAAACTAACTGGTCTTCTGCTACTCACATTTCTTTCTGTTATTTTCGTTTTTTCAAGGGTTTAGGTATGTTGGTTTTTTTTAAGAATAGCTTTCAGAGTTAAGAGCTGTTATAATCTTAGATGTGGTCTTACCATCTGTATTGTTGTACCCCCATCCAGTAAAAATAACTTATAGGTATTAAAAATGTGTATTTTAAATATTGAATTAAAATTAATATATAATAAATACGAATTCTGATTGGAGGATTATAGTGGTAGATCTTTCTTAAATGAAGGGTTTGGTGTAGCAATAGATCCCTATCTTGTATTATCAAAAAATGCTCAAGTATAGTGACACTCAGTCATTGGCTCATCCCCCTTGCACATCTGATATTAAGGTTCATGGTGTGCATGCCAAAGTATGCATAACATCCTAAACGGGTAAGTGAGGTTTTCAAAGCTTTTTGGTTTGACATGACCTGTAAGCACTCGCCAGCAGTAGCTGCTGCTCTGCTGCTTCTCAAGAGAAGTGGGGATGAGTGTGTCCCCACTGTGCTATGGCCTCTGTAAGGCCATCATCCTCTTTCATCCACCCCGCACAGAGTTTGAAAAGGGCTCTGCTGAGGTGCTGGCTCCATTTTAGGCACCTCTTCATGTTCTTTTTCCCTAAACCTAGAGCTTTGAAGTTGCATTTTATAAAATGTGTATAAATTAACATTCAAGGTTGCAGGTAGCTTTGTTGCCTTTGTAATACTGTGGGATTCAGGTAATATTTTAAGAATCAGTTCACTATGTCCTACTGCAGAGCCAAGTAACTTCTCAGAATGGCCATATATTGTATTTGGATCAAAAAATAAAAGTGAAGGCACTGCAAGCCAGTTCTTCTTCCTTCCAAGCTGAGGAGTATCCTCTTTCTTGCTGGTTACAGTATCTCCACTTCCATGGAGGAAGTGGTTTACTTTCACTATCTCACGAAAGAAAGGGGGAGTGTTTTATTTCCCCTGCTGCTCCCATCCCATCCTGTTCAAGAAGAAGAGAGCTTCCTCTTTCTAGTTAAATTCTCCAATGGGAAGTAACCAAATACCTAGGCTGCTGTACTTGTTAAGCAAAAGCTGGTGTTTCCTGTCAGTTTTGGTGTGATGAACACCCACCGTAAATGACTGCAGTGATATATTGTGTTGTACAAAAAGTCAGTGGAGGCACCTAGATTAAGGAGCCCAGGCCCTACTTTGTCAGACATCTCAGGTGGCTTCTCTCCCCACTGACTCTCCCAAGTCCGTCTTTCCCAATCCACTGTGCTCCCTCCTCCCAGCCCCACAGCTGGTGCTTTGGGGAGAAGATGGCTACATGTGACACTACGTTGTGCTGGGTTTCTCTCTTTCTCTTTGAAAGTGGTGATTTTGGCCAATTAATTATTAGCAGTTTGATCTACATAGGCAAAAAGGATGGGAAAAAAGCAGTCTGTGAACCAAATGAGTTATAGGTAAAAGTTTGCGTAGAATTCCAAGTCCTATATCTGTTTTGTCTGCAATCAGAAGAGATTTCATATTTTCCAAACTTTACTAATGTTCATACTCTTATGTTTGTGTTTAAGTCCATTCATGTTCAACAGAGCCGTTATGTGCCTACCTAAGACCTTTTGCTGAAGAGAAAGAGGTGAAAATGTATTCAGTTAGACATTTCTTTGTATGCTTTATTGATGAAAACAGATTTTCACCTATTTCATAAAAAGTTGCTGAAATTCTTATGAACATTACCAAAGAAGATTTTTTATATTTTTTAAGTAACTGTAGCCTTTTGTTTTTTCCTTGATCGTATATTTTGGAGCAGTAAATGTATGCTGCTTATATTAGCACTTGGGAAGATCATTACCTCATTTTCAGTTGTTTTGGATTAACCTTTTATTATTGGGCATTGGAAAGGGAGATATGAAAAGAGGAAAGTGTTCTGAGTACTAGTCTGTTTTTCTTGATTAGTCTCATGAGAGGACAACTCAGAGGATACCTTGGCTAGACATGCAGAACACTGTGGATTACTGTTCCATTTGGCTGAAGACAACATCCTTAAAGAGCAAAAGAGTTTGAACATTCTGTAAAAGCTTCTAGTCAGCCAGAAGGAGGGGGTTTTTTTCCCTACTTACTCATTAATTCAAATGTACTATTTTAAATTCAGTTTAAATTGAATTTTTGTTCCATTTCATATTTTAAATTTATTTTCTCTGCCTCTTGTGGACCTGGCTTCTAAGTTAGATTTTTGGGTGATTTTATTTTTTTATGGTTTAATTTATAATATTTTATTTTCAGTGCAGATGTGACATAGATTCACTGACCAAAAATATTGTAGATATGGATCTGAGGTTGTCTGTTGCTCTCTGGTGCTGGTCTAGAACATCAGCTTTAGCAAAACTCAAGACAGAGGCAACATGGAGTAAGATACATGCTTGCAAGAGAATAGTCTTGTCTTGTCTTCCATCCAGAACGGGTGACATCAAAGGACATATGTCAGCTGTATACTTCCAGCTATGGCTCAGCTACAATGAGTGGCAAGGGGGATCTGATGGAGCAGTCACAGTGCTGTGATTGTGATATGAAGGAATCAGGTCTGAATGTGCCTGAGCTCTCATGATGGATCTCTCTGTGTGTCTATGCATGCTAAATTATTCAGGAAGATTTCAGTGCTGTTTTAGAGGGATTGCGCCTGTAGTGCCACGTATCATATGTTCCTTCTGCAGTGCTTGTCTGCAGTAAAGTGTGACCAATACAAAACTGCCCATTAAAAAAATAATAATATGAGACCACTCACTGCCATGACCTGATTAAAAAAAGTGGACAACTGGATAGTGCCTTTTGCACAAAGAACTAGTGCTGAAAGCTTAAGTTTTGACCAGCAAAACAGTGGAGTTTGTGCTTAGTTTTAAAAGTGTAGATAACTCTATTGAATATAGTTTTTAGAAAAAGAGTGCCAGTTCAGTTTCCTGGTAAAGCAATATTATTCCATTCATTAGACTGAAGTAGCTTTGCCAGATATGTTCAAATTAAAACTGTTCAATAGCCAAGAACATGTCCAGTCCATTCACACACACAAAAAAAATATTATTCTGCAATTATGGATGTAGATTCAAATGCTTTGGTGGTTTGACTTGAATGCAGGAATTCCTGCTGCTGACAAGATAAGGTAAAAACTGAGTTTGGCTTTTTGTCTTTTTGCACTTTATTAAACCCTCAAGTGACATAACCAGCTCCTAGTAGGGAAAGCAAATCTATAGATGGTACAAGTACTGCAGGGTGTTGAGGTATGTGCTGGCATTTAATACCATTTCTAGTGCTTCTACTGAATGTAGTGCTTTCTACCAGGAAAGATCCTAAAATCCAAATAAAACAAGTGCCTGGTACAAATCACAGTAACAAGCTGATTGAGATCATGGTTTTCTGCAGCATTTAACAAACAAATTAAGGGATTGCGTCTGGATGTGTGAACTAAGGAAAAATAGTTGCTGTTGTAGCAGTTTATTTTCCTCTCCATCTTACTAGTTTAATATGTTAGTCAAATTCAAGTATTTATTACTGGACAGTGCTGAATAAAAAATTGAAGAACTGGACCTCAAAATTATATGAAAAGAGAATGAATGAAGTGTTTCTCACAGAATGAATTAATGTTTCGTGAACCTGTGTCTATTATTACACCTATTATAATTGGGAAACTTTATTTGGTAGTATAATGAAACCAAATTAAGTGGCTACGAGGGAGTGAACGTGCATAAGAATACATTGATGTTATTGAGAGCACATTAGTCTTCCTGAGTCCTAAAGAATTTCATTTGAAATTCCATTAGGCAAAAAAAGAAAAAACTATGGAAGAATAAATTACGGTTACATTGTATAATCTGATGATGAAAAATGGTAGTTCTGTTTCTTGAGAAAGTATGTTTTGTTTTCTATAAAATATGTGTTCTTATCAACTGTAATATACATGCTGAGATTGCCCTCACTTCTGTTCCTGTATAATTTGTCTTCTTTTACCTCAGTCCTCTCAAAAATTGACTAAGGCACTTTTGAATCAAATATTGCATATAATGTACATTTTACAACTTCACTCACTGCTGGTATACACAGGAAATGTAATGAAATCTTCAATATTTGATTATCATATAACTTAAGAGACAGTCCAACAGGATGATAAACTTTCTAAGGAATGTTGGTGGTTCGTTATTTCTATTTGTTAATTAAACTTAGCAGTGTATAATACTGCTTCCTATTCAGGTCCAATCTTAACAGGTAACGTCCCTATGCAATTGCCATCTTAGCAGTCCCACGGGCCTTTTTCCTGTTTCTGCTGTTTTCTTTCAGGAGCATGATACAATGTAAAATTATCAATTACCATTTAAAATAATGGGGAAATTATACATGATATCAAAATATGATGTCTGAAATGGTGGGATATCCCCCTATGCGTAGTGAAGACATCAGAGCCTGCACCGTTTAAAACCAAAGCCGAAGTCAGGGTTGGTTGGTCAGAGCCAGCCTTTTCCTCAGGCAGGCACCACTGCTCTCAGCTTGCCCCCTGGCCTGGCAGCCCCTTTTGGCACTGAGATGGCATTGCAGAAGACAGCGATGGCTCTGAAGTCATGGTGGCCTTAGGGCAGTGGGGCAAGGGGGCAGTTGGGTGGGTCTAAATGGTGGTGGGGTGCTGTGAGAACAAAGCAGTGCTCTTGCTGCATCTGTGCTGCCCCTTCAGAGCCCTGAACAGGAGCTGTGCTTTGCTTCACTTCACCACCAGCTGTCTCAGTTAACCTGGTGTGAACCAGCCGTGGTGCTGTCTGAGGGGTGCATTAGATGGTTCTTTGTTTTCTCATCTGACCCTGCTTTGTCCTGAGCACAGTCAGCACTCACTGACTTCTCCCATGAGAGATGGATTTACCTAACACTTTGATAATTGTGTTCATTTGTCATGAGGCAGAAGAAAGAAAATGGCAGTAGTGACATATCTAAACTACTTTAAACTGTCATGATCTGAATTGGGATGGTCAGACAGAGTTTTTGTTGCTTGTGTCACTTAACATCCTGGAATACCATGCTAACTAGTATTACGACTCCTTAAAAAGTAACCATTGCAATACAACACATCATGAAAGTGTAATTAATCCACAATTACAGTGGAGATGTAGCTGTAATTCCTGCTAAGATTAGCCTTAAATTGTTGTGTCTTATCTCTTTAGATATATCTAAATCTCTTTAGATATAACATTCAGTTCAGGATGGAAGAAGAACTTTAAAATCACATGGAGAATCTGAAATTATGCAGAGCCATACTAATCCCATGTTGTTTGTGCATAAATTTATTTAAATATAGTTCTTCTTCTCTTTTTTCCACCGGGATCTGATGCTATTCCCTCAGTTAGAATTAGTGAGTGTTTATCAAGGGACTATTTGTCTGGGTATCTATTTTACATTATTACTACTATTATTTCTTTGGTAGGTTTATCTACCAGATTTATAAAGGCAAGAAAACATTGGTGCAAAGTCTTCACTGTTTTGAAAAGGTCCTTACTAATTAATAATTCCGTTACCTTTTGTTTTTCCTGTCTTGATCTGAAATATGACTACTTCATTTTCCATGTTCCCTATCATCCCATCTACCTCCCTAGCCTGTCGTATTTGTCAGCTAACAGATGAGAAAACTTTACTTTTTTAGCCCTAATGGGAATTACTTTAAAATTTCCATGACCGTTATCACATTCGTGGAATAGAGCATCTGTACTGTGAGAAACAGTGAAAGAGGAAGATGGTTTGATAGGGAAATCTTATTACCTTAGATAATTCTGTGGCAGCTGGGATAGACATCCATACATTTATCTTCTGTTTCTTGGGGACTTTGTTTTGTTTTGTTTCTTATAGAAATGGCTCAGCTACATCAGAAGATCTTTTTTGGAAACTGGATGCTCTGCAGATGTTTGTTTTTGATCTTCATTGGCCAGAACCAGAATTTGCCCACCATTTAGAGCAGAGGCTTAAACTTATGGCCACTGACATGATAGAAGCCTGCG
This sequence comes from Scolopax mira, assembly GCA_004320125.1. NCBI lineage: Eukaryota > Metazoa > Chordata > Aves > Charadriiformes > Scolopacidae > Scolopax > Scolopax mira. The sequence goes on from BJBW01003631.1 coordinate 79,927, forward strand.
TTAAAAGGTACAGTTGAAATGATAAATTAAATATTAGAAGAGATTTTAAAATTAATATTGGAACAGTCATACTGGCTCGCAGATGTACATCTGTACCAAAATCCTGTTTCCTGCCATGGTCAGCAGCAGATATTCAGAAAAGATCTTAGGAATCAGGGCAGCTGTAAAGAAATAATGACTTGTGCATATTTCCAGTACTTGGCAGTCAGCAATTTGGCAACATCTAGGCAATATCAAGGAGAATTTCTACGTATGTTGTAAACAGTCCCTTGGAGGTCAATCTCTTCTGTTCCATAGCCATGACAAATATTAAGAAATCTCAAGCTGTCTCTAAGAAATATATTACAAACCGAAGAGTATACAGAATTTCTGCATTTATACAATAAGCTAAACTAGTTAAAAGAAGTTATTGAAAAATTTTTTTTTTTCTAATTCATCTTATGCCTTTTTAATGGTTATTGCAGATTAATGTGGGAAAGGCAAGTGTTTTAATATAAATACTTGGATTTCTCCTAGGCAATAAATCTCATGCTACATGTTGTCATTGTCTAGAACTTTGCACCACACAAATTTGACTGTGTGGATTTTAATGGTACACACAAAATAGGTTGAAAATGGCTCACTGCCAGCATCACAAGCAGAAGCTGAGCACAGAATTATTAACATAGAGGCATTGTAAAAAGGGTTCCTTATGAATCAGGTTTTGGTCTGTAATATCAATCCTGACATCTTTGCTGCTTTGCTTTTCTAGAGAATAAGATGGTGGCAATAAATGAAGGTTTAATTAATATTATAGAATAATGCTAATGTTAATAGATAAAACATACTGATATTTTAGAGTTAATACATAACATACTAGTGTTAATACGCTAAGTATGTTTCAGTGTGGTCAAAATACTTATACATCAGGTAACAAAGAATGTAAATTATATCCAGAGGATGAATTGCATTAGACAGTAGCAACTCAGAAAAGAATGATAGAACTATTCTATTATAACTCTTATCGTGATACTAATATCATCTATAATAGTTATTAAAATGGAAATAGGATGCTTCCATATTCTTAAAATGTTATGTCAATTTTTGGTATTCATCTAAAAATAAGTTTGGAAAGAAAACATTGCTTTTATATTTATATATTCTGAATTAGTATAATTTATTTCAGTGGCATTGCTCTCTATTTACACTGGTATGAGAAGAAAATAGGGGGTTTGTGTTGTGTATCTCCTGATACATCTTGCTTTTCAATATGAGTATTAATATTTGCTTAATAAAAAAAACCCTCCTTTTCTTCAATAGAATTCTCTTTTCTATTAAAGTCAGAAGAGAATCTTTTAATTATATTTCTTAGAAGCAAGTATTTGGTATGATAAACTGCTTCTTAACATAGAAGTACTGGAAAATGTGGGGTATTTTCTTTGCTTTAAATTCTTCTTAGTTATCATACAAGGATGCATATTGTTATCTAGTAGGCAAGAAGATAATACTTTTATTATTCAACTGAATTAGCTGAAGTAGTGCAGAACCTTGAGATTACCACCAATTGTTTATTGAATGGGTGGATATTCTGCACTTAGAGAATTTTATTTCAAAGATGTTCTCACGTGCTTGTACATTGTTAAGCCAACATGTTTAGTAAGGTTTATACATTTGTACACTGGTTGTTCAGGATTATCAGAGAGACTTGTATTATGAATTGTGTTTTAATAAACAGAACAAGAATTGCATTTGAGGTCAAGCTGCAAAAGACAAACAAATCAACGGACTTGCGTATCCCTTCTTCTTTGTGTACAATGTTTAATGTCTTAGTTGATGCTAAAAAACAGACGGCTAAACTCTGCATTCTGGATGGGGGGCAAGAGGTAAGTGGAATTTCATATGTTTAATTTGTATGTTTGGTTAGTGTGAAACATCTCACACCACAGACAGTCCTTAGTAGATTAATTTCAAAGTAGCTGAAATGTGTCAAGTAGCTCTGCTTGTACAGAGCATGCATAGACTGCTCCCCAGAAGCATCATGCAGGACAGAACCCCTCATCTTCCACCAAAGACACAGAGTGCTTCTGTAATTTATTTGCTTTGACCCATGAGTCTGTTGAGCATTCAGAGGATTTCTTGACTCCCAGCCCCTCCAGGAATTTCTCTTGGGTTGTAGCAGAGAAACAGCCCACTTCAGGACTCTTTTGTATCAGCAAAATGGAACCAAAACATTGTCCTTTGCAGCCAGGTTTTTAGCAAGTAAGGTTTGTTTTTAAATGGCTCATATACCCAGCATACATGCCAGTACACGTGCTGAAAATAGAGGAAAGAAAGAATCAGGTAATTTGAAGGGACTTTTTTATTTGGTCTTCAAAGTCAGGGACCATTTTGGTGATAGCCTGCTGCCTGGACTGTAGATGCTCCAGAGTGGAGTGCTGGTGTGCCTTTGAAAGATATTTAGACTTCAGTGGCTGCTGCCCTTCCTAAATTGTCAATCTTGGCAGGAATAATCTGTGAAGTGAAAAAGGACATAACACATAGACTGGTGAGATCACTAGAATAAAATTAAAACTGTTCTTGCTGTCCTAATGCATTAGCAGCATAATGTTGTTTGTTTTTGTTTTGGAGAGAGGGTAAAAACATCTTTCAGAATTTGGCAACAAAAAAGTACATCTGTTTTCAGTAGTTTCACATTTACATTAATTGATCATATAGTTTCTATTGATTTTTCCATTTCCGTACTGTGCTCTTCATTTTATAATTTCATTTTGTTAAGTTAGTGTATTCAATGTAATTGTCTTCTTTTTTTTCCCCAATTCAATGAGACATTCATCATTTTCCTGTTCTACCCTGTCATCTTTATTTTTCCTTTTGGTTTTCCATGACATGAACCAGTTTGCTAGTCAATGGGTAAGTGTCTTTTCCTTGGTTTTTTTCTTTGGTTATTAACAGCCACTTTTTATTTTTAATGGTAATATTGCTTTTCTTGTTAATTTGTTAGCCTAGCCCCAGGAATTCCTTTACAGCCTGACCTTCCTATAGACTGATCATCAGCTTCTCAATTCTTCTTTCCTTGTTCATGCTATTAAGGTGGCTCCAGATAAATTCTTTGCTCTTCTGCTTTCCAGACCTAGTGTCCTGTCATACTGGGTCACAAAGTTATGGACTCTTTTACCTCTCAGTGAAGCAAAAGAGCAATAAACAACTTGTTTCAGTCTCATCAGAAGTAAACCACTATTAGAAACTCTTTACCTTAGGCTGATGCTACCATTTCATCTTTTACTTACTGTCCAAGCAGTAACCTGCAAATACACACCCTTCTCCTGGGACAGACAATGCCAGTACTTTCATAAAGACCTGCAGACAAATGGTATAGCCTCATTCTCTACAGTCACACCATTCCTGTCATCTGCTCTGGACAGGACCTCCTGCATTGTCAGCCAGTCCTCCTCACAGCCAAGGTTGAGCATTCACATTACCTTTTGGACTACAGATCCTCACCAGGATCTCTTCTAAAATCCTCCCATTCTCTAGATTTTCAAGCTCTATCATAGTTTTCACAACACCACAACAGAAATACAGCCCTTGTTCTTTACTAGATCTTATTGTGTTTCTTTTCAGTGCAAGAGTTTGATAATTTAGCATACCTGTGATGAAATGCACACGTCTTTCAAAGTTCCCAAGATAATCTTCACCCCAATTAATCTAATAAAACAATATCAGAAAATCTATTAAAAATATCAGAAATCTAATCAAATATATCAGAAATTATCAGGTAATCTGGAAACTCCCTTCTTTCTTTGAATTATTTTGAATTTCTTTGAATTAACACAGAAATTAACAATTTTTTCCATTCCCAAGGCTCTTTTTGAAGATTAAGAAAAAAAGTGACTTTTCAGTTGCTTGTAGCTGATATCATAACTGTTTGAAATTCTTCAAATTTGTTGGGTGAAGTGCTTCGGGAAGCTGCCCATCTGTCAAAGCAGGCAGGAGAGCACCCAGTTGCATCTCTGACTATTCTATATATTCTATATACAGGAGTTCTGGTATTTCAAATCATTCCTACATAGCCACTTGGCCTTGAAATTTTTCCCATATTACCTTTCCCTTGTCCTCTTTCATCTTAATTTTAATCTCAGACATGGTCCATTATGCCAGTCAAGAAAAGTGTTCACTAAGGCACTGAGTTAAATGTTTTTGAAAGGGCTGTTCATTGACCTAAAGCTCAACACTGAGTATCTATCTGAAACTTCTAGACCTTATTCTGCAAGTGATGAAAGGTGTTATTTAATTAGATGGTTAGACTCGAACATCTCTTTAAATACTGCCTGCTCTTTTCAATCCCTATACGGAGCTATACATAGTTGATATCTTGACAAGTAGAGTTAGATGTGGAAATTTTCACAGAGTTGTTGGAATGTGCCACAGCAGTGCTGTGTATATCTATAAACAAATTTAGGGAAATACGGGCTTTAATTTGATGAACTTTGTTTCTAAAGCTGTTTTGGCTCATAAAATTGGAGGAAGAGATTAATTTAACTGCAGAATTGCTAGAGAATTATAGCTGATTTGATAGTAAAAAGTGCAAAGACAATTTACTATGCATAAAATATTGTTATATGTTGGCAGTAGCAGTTTCAGTTCAGAGATCCTGTGCAATTTGTTTTCACAGGCATCCAATCTTAAAAATAAAAAAAAAAAACCCCACAAAGAAAAGCTACTCAAAAATCTTTTAAACCAAAATACCTTAGTACTTAAACAAACCACCTCCAGTATTGGGTCACAGTGAGGTAGAGTAGAAAAGAATATAGAATATATTGTAGTACTGAGCAAGTTCTCAGCTCATCATCACAAGATTTAGGAACAAACACCTCAGTTCCTGAAAAGCACAAGTGTCAAAAGGCACTGAAATACTTTTCTCCTTCCAAGTGCTACTAGGAGCAGAGATCTACATCTGTAAGACCAGCCAGGTTTTCCTCAAGAGACAGTGCAATGACACACCACCCCACTAGGCATAGTTTTCATCCATGTACCTCCTACAGCTGCAGCTGTAATTCACATTTTACTGGGAGTTACTCTAAGGTAGCTGGAAGGGCAGAGCCCCCTTCAGGGAATTTGGGATGATGCTGAAAGACTCCACACCATGTATTCAAATAATTTAGCTCTGAGAGCTGACTTCAGACTCCATGTGGATTGTGATCCTATCAGCCAGCAGAGGAACATAAAAGCGAAACAATCCATAAATATGTCTGGGAAAAGGGTGAGGATTTGTCTGCTCTCACCGAGCAATCTTGGCAGAAGCAGAGAAGCTGCAATGCTACAGGGGCTCATTTCAGGACAGTGCATATGACCTTGCCAGCTCATATGATTTTATCAGGAGTTTTTGTTTTTCTTGGTCACACAGTGAAGTTACTGATTATATTCCATTCTCACAAAAATATATTTACCTTATGTTAGGGAAAAAAAAAAAAAAAAAACAAAAGAAGAAAAGAAAAGAAAAAATCAAAAATATAGGAACTGATCTTAGAATATGCATTAATTTAATATGCTGTGGAGATAAAGTTGCAGACACTTTATAGGAGGGACAACTGTGGCTTTTTATGGATCATATGAATATGTATAGTTTTGACATGCATCTCTTGGAGAATAATTATTTATTATGTTCATAGAATAAGAAACCATTGCCTTCTGAAAATTATAAGCAGAAGATGTCAGATGGTTTGGTGTGATTTAAGTCTTCAGCAGATCAAGAGAATATTACATTGATCAAGACATTAATATGATTAGAATAAAATATTCTGGAACAATGGAAAATTCTTTTATGTATTTCGAGTACATTCTCTCACTCTTTCGAAATGTCTGGTGATGTTTGTCTGAAACATATATGTGCATTTTCCAAGTGGTTTTAAACTTCAAAAGAAATTAAAATTAAAAATTAACACACTTGGTGTTGGTATCTGGAAGAGCTATAGGTGTGTGGGCAAACACATCTCATAGTTTTATTCGCTCTTAATTTAGATGCAAGTTCAGTAGGTGTACTGGTTAGAAAATCATTCCAAAAGATATTAAGCAGATCAGATTTAATGTTTTGGTCTGTATGGCAACTTTGAGACAGATGAAAAATAGCCTTTAAAAACTTACAACTCTGAAAACTATTCAGCTGGCAGTTGCTAAGTTAGGCTAATGTTTATACTGACCTCAGTACTTTTACTCCGAGCATTATGCTGTTAGCTGTTCCAAGTAGCCTTGAACTGTGAAGATAGGGTTAGTCTTTACAAGTCACATTTTCTGTGAAGTGGCTATTGGGGACAATCTTTGCTGTCAGATAAATGTTTCTAAAGGAAGAATTACTGTTTAAATTGATGTGCCTCCTTGACAGAATGGGATCCCTAGTTCCTGTTAATTTCAGGAGGGAATTCTGTAGTATTATCTAAAAAGTCTTTCAGATTTATTTTAAAAAGCATTTACTTAAAGGCACCTTCTTTATGAAAAAGTGAAAGAAGAAGGCTATGGAGAATGAAGTCTGGTTTATTATGCCTTTTATGGCCTATTAATTTGTTACCATCTATTCTGCTTTGTTGATGAAATTTTAATTTTGCCCTTGCTTGAGCATATTGTAAGATTTGTATAACTGCAGCTCACTGTGCTAACAGAAAGGCTCTTTTAGGATGAACAATTGGAGCTCATTTTATTTCTAGAGAACATTTAAAATAACTTATGAATGAGAGTTGTCAGACATGAAATGCTGTATTAATTAAATCTTATTCTAGTCTTTTTGCTTCTCCAGCTAAACCAACCCTTTAGAAAAAAATACATGGCCACCTTAATTATATAGGAGAAGACAAAAAGTATCCTTCACATTCCTTCGCCTGAATAAGAATAAGAACTCAATTCATCTAAATAATAACCCCATTAGCTGCTTAACTCAACAGTGTACATGGGAAAATTTTCAACACAGAATGTAAGAAAGTGTTGATTGGGTGGATCATTTTCAAGGGTTTGTTCTTCTGATGTTCAAAATGATAATTTTAAGTAAATCTGATCTGGCAGAGTTATCAGCTTTGTACCGTTTATGACTTATGACAAAAGTGTGTGTTCATATACATGCTAATGCTTCTTTATCTTTTGAAACAGCAACAATACCATTCAAAAATAGACGACTTGATTGAAGAAACTGTTAAAGAAATTATTTCACTTCTTGTTTCAAAGGTAAAATTATTTAGATTTTAATTTATAATAAAGCTGAAAATATGTCTCTAATTATTGAACTTATGAAATGTCTTCAAATGTCACTGTTTTTTCTGTAGACAGTGAGATTGGGGGCACCACAGCATAATTTATGAAAAATAGTCATGTAAATAACGTTGAATTTACAGAATTAAATTTTATAACCTATTAGGTAAACAATTTCTGTGCAACCTGCTAATCAGATAAGTTTCTCTTTTTTATTTCTGTTAGAGATAAGAACTGCTAGCAGCTAGTAGAACTGGTAGGATTTTATTATGTTGATATTAAGTAATAGCATGTTTTATTTTTTGTTTAATTTTTTACATGAAATCATTCTTCCTATCACTAAATAGTGTTTAAATTTTATATTTAGGGATGGGCAAAGTCCAGCGTGTCACTATAACATTTTAATGAGTTTTTGTTCCACAAACCATTTAATTTAAAAATATTTTATAAGTAGTTATTTCTTGAAATTGGCTTTATACATTTTTATATTTAAAAAGAAAATATATTTTGACAAGATATAGGGACTTGGAGAACAATGAAGAAATCTTAAATAATGTCTTGTGTACTGTAGCACACTACTCCGGTAAAAGTATTAAGAGCTTGATATAAAATAAAAGTTTTCAGTCCCTAATAGTTTGAAGGTCACAGTAAACAATAACAGAAAAGAAAGATTTTATAAGATTTTTATCTTTGTATTGCAGACTGCCCATAAATACCTGATTTTCAAAGTAGGAGAAACAAGCCATACATTTAAAATTTGTGAGTTAGTGACAAAAAATAAGACCCTGGTCATATTTTCATCGTTCCTTCATTTTCACTTGTCACAGCTTCCTTGCCTGGAAGGAATGTCACAGCTTCCTGGCATTCCTCCTCCTCCTGGGGGAGCAGGAATCTCCTTTTGGATTGATACATACCACACTTCCACATGACTTAAGAGGAAGACTTTGTAGAATCACTGAAGAAGTTTAGGCAAAATATGTCCACTTACTGATAAATATGTAGAAACCCTATATTTTATCTAAAGTGATGTTTTAATGTAAACTTCACTACAAATGGTTCAACTCAACAGTTTTGAGTTTTACTTGTCATCACTCGCACTAACCCATCAGTTTATGTTTTTAGTGTTACTGAAGAAGAAGAGAAGGGAATTTAATCAAAGCAAATCATGCTATTACAAGTTAAACCTTTTGATTAATTTTTTTAATATCTTAAAAAAAAAAAGGATTATAGAAGAAGAAATTATAGAAGAAGGAAGAAAATAGTAATATTCATCCTGGATATATGTACGAGAAAATCTAGAGACAACTGGTGGGATTTGCATTATTAGTTATCACTTATACTATTACCAGAGGTTGAAACCTTAGAACAGGAAGCAAATATTCTGTCACTGGCTGGTCATTAGAAGCTTAACCAGTCTCTCCTCACTTGAAATGTGAAATACAATGACATCCTGATTGCTCCAGTTTCAAGGCAGAAGGCCTCTGAGGATACAGAGGAAGGCTGATGTTTCACTCTTAGTTTTGGCCAGGAAAAATGCACATCAACATGCATGATATCCATTTGTGTCCATTTTTTCCATCTAATATATTTTAATTATTTTTTACCCTGCGCTACCGTATTGTTTCCTTTGCATTCTAGTGGAATAAGTGTTTTAATTATTGTTTTTAGCTGCAAGTCATCTATGGAAATGAAAAGAGTGCTTTCACTTCAGTGGGACTTGGTAAAGACTAAACTGTGCATTTTGTAGGTGAGACTTACCAGGCTAAAGCGTGTAACAAGTCACAGGAAGAGCACGTAACAGCGAAACCAAGCACAGTGTGTCTCAGGGTAACCAGCTCAGAGACTGGGAGGTGTGTGTAGAAATGCTCCTGGAGCTTCACACATCCCTACACCAAGATCTCAGAAAGCAAGTTTCCAGCTTCATAACTAAGCCTTTCGTTTACATGGTTATCCTTGACACCGTAATGTTTTGCTTTCTGTTCTTTTGTGTCCGGCTTGCACTGGAGCCATTTGTTGGCACCGTGGACACCATGTTGGTTATGAGATCAGCCACTTCCATAGTGGGTCTTTGCACAATAAGATTGAACACCCTATCACACCGGCCAGATAAAATGAGTTAAAGTATGAACAGCAGCTTCTCACAGGCATGCAATGGCAAAGCAGAAGGCTGGTATTTGGTCTAATAAAGGGACTGTAATTATACTGTGCAAGGGGTGCAGAAATAACTGCAACTCTCTGTCGTGATGTGGTTTTATTCCTTGATCAGCACCTACATACCGGTGTTTTAATTAATCACTGTAAATATGACAGGTTAGATTGATAAATGACAAATGTAGCTTTGCACTTGCTCCTGCTCCTTGAACTGTTAAGAGCAGGGCTTATTGTAAAGTGATGATCTCAGTTCCTCTGGAGGTGACACTGTTGTGACACTGTTACAGTGCCCATTAACAGCATGCCAGATGGAATTTTGTTCTGTCCTCACACTCATAAAATGATATTCGTGGTTGTGGGAATGACTGTGTTGGGAGCAAGGGATGACTTTTAAGACAATCTTTATATAGAGTGGAAAGCAATTCATATGTGTAAAATAAATGCACACGAATGCAACGGCTGACAGGTATTTTGTGTTATGTACCATTAATTACTTGAGCAACACAACATCACAGAGGGATGTGAGAAGGGGATTTGTTTGCTTTAAGGCTAATTTGCAGGAGTTTAAACACTGAGGCTATAATTAATGTAATTGATAAGATACTTTTTTTTTAGTTAGAAGTACATTTTGGCAAAAGCACCTTTTCATGCCACTTGCTGGATCACACTCTTCACTCAGAGAATCACAGGTGAAAGTATGGGGGAGAGGAGCTACACCAGAGTTTTGAGGCTTACACCTCTTGCCCCTTCATGGCCAGGTAGTAGCAGTTCAACAGCACATGCTGTAGACAGAAAATTGTAGTGCTGTTACACTGTTTGGTGAAATCAGAGCTGGGTTTCTGTTCGGTAGCAAAGATAAGAGAAACATGATATCAAGATCACCACCTTTAACAATTGTGCTCCATCGTCTTTTGGCGCTGTGATCTTAGAAACTGGGGTACTAGAAAATGGCATGTGTTTTCTACACAAAATTCATTCTCGTTACACACACTCGTATCATTAACCATGCGCTCTAGAGGCAGCAAAGTCATGTTGAGTAGCAGGCTCACCTCAGGAGAATTTAAGGGCTTGGTTTCTATTTCTACAGTGGTTCAACAATTTTCATTATTTTGATCGATAGATGAAGCTGCAAAAAGCATGTTGTACTTGATTTCAGCAATTTTGACATGGAGAAAGTGAGAAAATTTACACACATTCTCATTTCAAATATTTACTTTACATATTGTGCATTTAGATTTTAATCTGTGCTTTTCCTCCAGGTTGTTTCGGTGTTAGAAGGCGTGCTGTCTAAATTGTCAAGATACGATGAAGGCACTTTCTTCTCATCATTAGTTTCATTCACTGTAAGTGTTTGGATTCATAATAAGTCTATTCTTCCTTCTATGCATAATTCTGAAATTGGGCACAATCTATAGTAATAAACACTTACTGTGTGTTTTATTTTTAATTTTCTAAAGGTGAAAGCAGCTGCAAAGTATGTTGACGTTCCCGTAAGTACAACCCTTTTAATATTTTTTTTCTAGTGTTCATAATAATTCAAAAAATCAGGGGTTTGTTAGCTTACATTTTTTATTGTTGACATTTTGCTTTCCTACAGAGATTCGTTATAGCTCTACACAGTCTATTTAAACAGCCACTACAACCCTCAGAGGGCATTTCATTTCCCTCAAGCAACAAGTAACTCTCAAAGCAAAGCTTAGAAGGGTTATTCTCAATGCACTTTTTCAGTTGTGGAAGAGTTGAGGTTTGTAACTTAGTTATTCTTTTCTAGGGTCTTTCCATCACTTTGCTAAATTGTTCAAATGTACCAGATAAGCACCAAGTAAAAGCACCATACTTTAATACCCATTATTTATTGATTTCGTGCTTCAGGACTCAATCCTGTTTATTTAATCCCTTAGTTGCTAAATCTGTATTTGATTTACCATTGCTTTTGCAATATTTGTATGGTATAAAGAAAAACTAAAAAGAGTAGCTGTTGGAGCTCTTCTATACATCAAAGCAAAATTCAGCTATTAGAATATTTCAATTACAGTGTCATAGTAGAATATATTTTCTTTTAAAAAGCAAGGAAGAAATTATCAAATACTGTCATCATCTGACATTACTGTCAATATCCTTTGTTCTCTCACAAGTCTATATTCTAATCCCTTTTTTATGTGATTCTAAACCAATCTTATTTTTCAAGCATAGCAAAACAATGACTAAAATTATTATGTTAGTAATAATAGAAGAAATATTCTTCTATATAAGAATAAATAAATAAAAGAAATAAAATTGCAAATATAGAGGAACAGTGGACATGGTAGACTGTGTGGTGGCTAGAAATCCTTTCAGCAGTTCTATACTTAAAAATATAATACGTGCAAGCTTAAATTATTTTTTTTTAAATCCATGCAGACTAAATAAAAAGAAAAATCTCTGTTTATGGAATTTGTTATTTTGCTATCTTTATATTAGCTTTATTCATAAGATAACAAGTTGTAACATGTATGTTCAGATGATGTTTTCAGAATTTTTTTCTTATTTGGTTACGTATGGACTTCTTGTTGAATTGTATAAATGCTCTTGTGTTTTATAAAACACAATCTTGCATTCAAAGGAATGACCTCATATCAAATCCAGTTAATTTAGAATACTTCTTGTTAATATATTGTGCTGTGGAGCTGCCACAAAAGGTCCTTGCTGAGGCACTTAAGACTGAAAAGCCTAAGGAAAAAAAATTACTGAACAACTAGAAATTCATTGACTTCCTTCAGGTAACATGAAAAACTCTCCAAACATAGAACAGCTACGAGAAACAGATGTCAAAGTCTTTTACCATTGGCCTGGATACATTGCTGTTGAAGTTCACGATAAAGATGAGACCAAAAAATACCTTTGCTGCAAGCTGAGTGGAATATCGTGAGTCAGGTCACACAGGGATGCACTGCTCCAGAGAGAGGGCAAGCCAGAGGGGGGAGGTGGCTGCTGGAGCTCCATTGCCTTTCTCACATTCATTGAGTGGTGTTGCTTGGCCTGAAGAGATGACCAGATTATAGACAGGCTCTCACGTTCCTTGCATTTTTACAGCCCCTTTGCTTTTCACTCTTCCACACGCCTTTCCCACAGCTCAAGCTGTGAACTAGACTGTAGCACTACAGTTGTAAACTACAGGTGTAAACAGTGCTTCAGGGATGCTGCAGATCTGACCATGCAAACATTTTCCAGGTTCTGGAGAACATTTTTCATGGGTTGAAGGAGTTTGGTAGGCTGGCGTTTGGTTTTGCTTCCTCACATTCTTCCCCTCATTGTGAAGGTGCAGTTGAGGCAAAGAAGAGCCGTTACTCTCACAACTGACAGTGAGTGTCCAGTCTGAGTAGGGTCTAAAATCACTGGTGGTGGAAGTTACAAATTCCAACTGCAAAAGGAGGCTGTAAGTCTTCACATTACAAGGTCCCCTGACGGGCTCACAGTTGAAGTGAGAAGTGGAGAGGAGAGCAGCACAGGGTGAGGAATTTATGTTGAGCCCTTGGTTGCATGATGGTAACCTAGCAAGCCTGCACTGGCTTGGATGTCATCTTGGATGATTCTTGGTCATTTTGAGGAAAAGGTTGATTCTATCAATATTGAGAGGGGATTTAGACATTAAATAGTTGGGCATGAAGACACTCACTCCCCAGAAGGCATTATTCAACTTCTCAGGGAAATGTAGACACAGATATGCAGTTCATTGGGCAGAAAACTTTGTAAAAGTGTTTCTATCTACCCTACTACTCATTAATCTTGCCAGATAATTGTGAATAACTCCATCCCAAAGTTTAATCCCAAACTGGAACACCTGTTTAAGAAAGCATTCAAGCCTCCATTTTCGGAATGCTCTATAGGAGTTGCGAGGAACAATCATTGCTTTCCCCAGCCATTGCCTATAGGGCTATATGGACACTGTGTATGTTTTGGTAATTGAAACAACAACAGAAATACTAGAAACAGTGCAAAATGACTAAGTAACAATAATGATGTAGCTGGTTGCTATTATACTCTTGTGTTGGTAATTGTCCCATTATGCTAGACTCTGAAGTGAAGAAATTGTGGCTGCTGTGCACGGAAAAAATGTTTGGAGAAAAATAATACATACATTACAAATATAAGTAGTGCATGAAGGATGCAATTTTTTCTCATGTTAATACTGTGTTTTGATGTTTGGGGATGCAGAAGCTTATTTAAGTTACTTTTTAAAAAAAAAAAAACTCACCTAAATCCGCTGTAACTCTTTGTTAGTTTCTCTTAAAGCCCAAGCAATCTTTAGGAGATGTAGAATGCCTGTCTATTTTAATTTAATTTTTTTATTATTTTCTTCACGAAGACAGTTAATTAATGATAATAGGGAAAGAATCCAAAGGAATTGAGGGCATAAAATGTATATTGTTAATCTCAAATTATTATTTTTCCTCAACCATGTAGACAATTTCATTGTGTTCAGTTTCTCATCATGTAAGTCAGTTTGGCACTCAAATGATTGTGTTTCTGGCTGGTCATTTCTACACACATTTGCCTCATTTACAAATACAACCAGAGCAATTACTCATACAAATTGAGCATCCAGTTACATGCATATTTATATACTGCTTTTTTGTTCAGAAAGGTATGTTTAAATCCCTTTGTAGGGGCCAGTAATCTATGCCAGTCATTTAGAGGGCACAGAAGGAACCTAATCCTCCCTCACTTCATGTAGGCCACCTGTCATACCAAGTGCAGCGAGGCCATTTGAAGGGCCTGGGGCTGACAGCAGTGCACAGCTCGCACAATGCCAGGCCTCTCCCTCCGCTCCTGCCTTTATGCGGGGATCAAAGGTATGAAAAGGGGCCTCACACATGTGCCAGCATTTGACTTATGGGGTCCTGTAGAGGCCAAAGTAGGAGCTCTGCCTCCTACCAGGCACATACACATTGAGACCTTCCAGATACCTCCATTTCCAAATATCACATTTGTACTGCGTGGCCTCATTTAGCCGGTTTTAAGACGCAAATGACTTTTTCTGGGAAATCGGTGTTTATTCAGGTGAGGCCACACTGTACCGTTCATTTTTAAGCAGGATTTACTTGGAGACTTCTGTTTAAAAATAAAGAGCACAGAACACTCATTATCATCATGCTCAGAACTTCTCCTGCTTCCTCCTCCTCCTCCTCTGTATGCCCAAACCTGGAAACTAACCCTTCTGTTTTCAGATCCATAAAAATGCACTGTTGCAGAACTGGAGGGAAAGCCCTGTATCATCTGTTTTAAGTCAGCAGTTTTATTGAGATACCTCTTAAATGGAGTAGGAAAGTTAAAATACAGTTGAACATGCAGGAAAAAACACATATTTTAATACCTGCTTTTGCCAGAGGAACTGTAGCATTTTGACGACCTTTTGCACTATAGAAAATCAAGATCCCAGTGCAGACACTTGCATGCCTGTGGTGCCTCATGAATGCAATGAAACTACACATATATGAAGAAGTGTTTGCATTAATACTTGCAGAATCACAGTTTAAGTTCTGCGTTGACAGTTCTCAAAATACACACACTTAGCCTTTGCCAAGGTTGCTTTTTCTTCTCAAGAAGATGTATTAGAGGCACAGAAAATGCATTGTATTTTTTCATTTAAGCAAAATATTCTTTTTCATAACCTGTGAGAATAAATTGTTTCCTTTGTAATAGATTGATTATACAAATGATGCATCTTGCTGCTTGTCTTACGTATTTTGATTTGTAAGAAATGAAGGGACCGTGAATCAAGTGTACATGAGTACAAGTAGTTTTAATTCCAAAAATATTTTAATACTTTAATTCTGTCATTCCAAAGCCCAAGTGATGAGGAGAATTTTAGGCAGTGAAATTTTCCAACGTGCTCTTTCATTTGGTGGTGGACACTGAATAAGGAGCTCCTGTGTTTCTCACAATAGCCCCCTCCAGCTCATCACTCCTTTTCATTTCATTGTTACATCCACCCTGGCTGTAGTTAAAACGTCTCCCTCCAGGAGGCAGGGGAGGGGAGGGGGCTGGAGAGAAAACACAAAACGGGATGAAGTTTGTTATTATATAGTGAGTCTCTAACATCTGCTCTCATCATTGAAACATTAATGCTTTGACGGGATAGCAACTCAGTAAAACTAGATATTTTTTTTTCTTGGTAATACCAAGAATACAAGTTTGTTTAATGCTCTCTGATGCTAAGAAATCTTCTGTGACAAATGCCAAAATGAGAATAAACATAACTCAAGCATTTACAAATGTCACGGGTTTTATTGAGATTTGTGACAAACTGTTGCACTGCAAAAAGCTGTGCAGAAAGTTAGGTGTATCTCTGTTGTAGGAAAAGCCTAATATTAATGGCAGTATTAAGTTTGCTGCAAACCCTTCAGCAGCAAAATAATTGAACACCTGGAAATCATGGCAATGCAGCGGTTCTTTTTAACTAGGTGCCTCAGGCAAATTTTGCCAGTGGGAATGATGTGTATCAATCATAATCATCTTGGAAACTGGAATAATGCATTATAACATTTGCCTCCTTGTTAAATAGACACTGTGAAAGTGTTTTCCCGTTTGAAGGGGGAAAGTTAAGCTGTTTCTTCTTTATCTGAATTTTGTTGCCATGAAAAAGTGCCTGTCGATCTGGACCCACCTACCAGTGAATGGTAAAAGAGACAACCTGCACCTGTGGGATTAGGTGCAGCAGCAGGAAGTAAGAGCACTTGCAGTATGTAATTAACAAGGATTTTTTTTTTTTTTTTCCCAAACAGCATGTTCATCTTGCCAGGTTAACTAGTGATTAACCCTAAAAAAGAATTTGCTGAAGCCTACACCCTTGTTTAAACTCATTCACTCGCCAGTGTATTCAGTTACTTGTGTAACCAGCGACAAAGTAACCCTATTTACAACTCTTCATTTCCTGGTATTTTATTTGATGTCTTTGTGTTTCCAGTTTCTCCATTCATCTCTTTGTTTGGTTCTCTTTCATTTTCAGATAGGCAAAACATCTTGTCTGCTGTTCTGAATAAAACAAACCTACAATAACTTTGTATCTATTATAAAAAATCACTTTTTTTCTTGGGGAAGTTTTCAGACAGAATACCTTTTTTACATTTGTCTGTATAAATATAACAAGTTGAGTTGTTCTCCCAAAAATGTGCAAATAACTCTTTCCTGTTAACTTCAGCTCATGTTCTGCCAGAGATTCAGGGGAGCAGAATTTTTTATATTTGACATAGATGTGGAGACTGAGTTGCTTAAGTCTGTCAAATATTAGTAATTAAATACCCCCTGTGACAGTTACTTAAAACATATCTCAGTTTCTATTTGTTTGTCTTATAAGGTGCATCCACTTGCTTAATTGTTGTTTGGTATTTTTATTCTACATTTACCTGGGGTTTTTTTCTGAAGTTTAATAATCAAAAATAGAGCGAAAGAGAATCATGTAATCAGAGGTTCCCATCTAACATAATCTCTATTTAGAAAAAGTTAAAACGTGAAATATGTAGCACTACGACTGTTTTGATGCTTATAATAGCTTTCTCTTCTTCTTTCACATGTTTAGAGAAAACAAATAAATTTAATATATGCAATATGGAGAGATAATGAAGTATTTGATATACTGTTGGCTTGTTCAATGTTTGATGTGTGTTTTGACCACCATGAGCAAAGATGGTTAACTTGCAATGATTTTGGTGAGGTTTTAAAACAGAGAGTCATACTGTTGGAGTATTCCTTACCCAGACATACTTCTACTATAGGCAGACACTGTTTAAAAGGAAAATTAATTTTTTTTTCCACAGCAGTTTCAAAGATAATTATCCTGCACACATTAAAGAAGGATGAAGTGTTTTAAAGAACTGTAATTCTAATTGGTAAATGTCACCAGCTGTTGCAGTTACTCTTACTTGTGTATATTCTTTTAATGATTACACTCCTGTACCACAAGCTACATGAAAATATATTCACTAGGTGTGAAATTCCCATATGTCACAGCTTCAAGACTAGGTAAACATCTCAAAGATAAGGGGAGAGTTAATGCTAATAGGAAATGTTATTTTTCCAGCTTTGGCTGATGAACATTTTTATTGAACTTAGTAAAAGAAAAAATTGCACGAATCAGAGAACCATTAGGTTTTAGCATGCAGTGAAAGATTTATTTATACATTTGCATACATATCTCCAAGAACTATAATCAGCCTTTGATTTGTTAGATTATCTCCTTTACCCACCCATGGAGATTTCAAAATATCTCCCCATTATCCCTCCAATTTAAAATTAGTCCAATTCCTATAAATTGCATATCAAGTTTTAGAAATTACATAAGGTTTTAACACTGGTTGTTTTCTACCATCACAAATGAGTATACTACAGTAAGATATGGAGCTTTCTGTTTTGAATCTCCTTTACTTTGTGATTTACTTTCCTGTCACATTTTAGTGAAGGCACATTTTTATGAAGGAAATCTATTCATTTTTGTGAACCAGGTTTTCCAACAGAAAACTGTTTTATCTATTGTAATCTTAATTTTTATTTCTGTGCTTAGGATCAAGATGTGTAACTCGGATGTAAATATAGATTGCCCTGCTTTTCTCTTAGGAGTTTCATGTAGGCATGTATGTATATATGTGATTGATAAGTTTTTGAAATGAGCTTTCATTGCCCCTGGAATGACCAATCTAATGTGCAGGAGACATTTCAGTTTTTTGGTGTGAGTTTTGGAGATGTGAAGACTGTTAAACCAGTCCATTTAACTGTTACTTTGTGCTCAGACCTGAGGACAAGATATATACATTATAATATATACATTATAATATATTATGTACAAGCTAATAAAGAATGAGAAAAATTAAAAAGTATCTACTTGCAGACTAGAAAGAAAGCCCTAATATAAAAGAATAGGTAAATATTTTAACTATATGAGCATGTTTATATATATAGGCCTTTAAAATATGCTAAATATTTGACAGCTTTGTGTGTATGCTGTTTTCAGACAGTAACAGCTTCTGAGAAATAGAGATGATTTATGCCTGTGAATTCAGGGACTGGATATAGCTGTTTTCATCCTCCTTCCCTAGAGCTGTTATGAAGTCAGTCTTAGGATATGAATCCTTTATAAAAAAGCTTTGTGCTAAGGCTTGCTGTAAAGTATTATAAAACTTAGCCTTATTTTGCATGCCATGAACTTTAAAAACTATAATTTGGGAGCAAGTGATACTTTCACAGACTTGCTCACACAGAGGGCATTTACAGAAGACTTTCCAAAGTGCCTATGTTCATTCTTGGTTCCTGTTAGAGAAAAGTGAATTTCTGACCAGCTCTGTCTACACTGCCAGGAAGGGGGATGTTGCCAGCAGTCAGATGCTTTAGTGTGGAACAGCATTTTGTGGCTACAGAGGGGTCCCAGCTGGGCAGGAGGGAGCAGTTGGAGCCACCACTCTGTCTGGCCACCCTGATGCAGTATCACATACACACAACATACCCTAGCCAGTCCCATGTTTGGAGTGTGGTATGAACTCTATGCCTACTCTGCTATTCATACAGAATACAGATTGGTACAAGAAGGGAAACAGTTCAGCCTTTGCTCCTTCCCTAGACATGCTCTGCACTGATTGTGCCGGAACAACAGTTTCAGAAAAACAGGGGTACAGGTCCACTCTTATACCAACCTTTTTATGCCATTGCTGTCGGGGAATGTTTGAACAAACTTGCTTTCAATCAAAATTAGTAGAAGCTAACCTCAAACACAAAACTCAGCTGTGCATTGGAAGCAAACTGCAGCAAATCTGAGGTGATGCAAAAGGAAATGAATTTGGTTTTTTTTACCCTTTTCTGAATGTGGTAGCAGGATCTGGACCTTGAGGGTGGATTAGCTCTGAGAGTCTCACTAATAAAAAAAGGGGAAATGTCCAAGTTTGCTGTTGACATTACAATAGCCGAGACTTCATTCCATTACGTATGGCAATGTAGATTTATGGCTCAAAGGACCCATAAATTATAACACTGAGAACTTTATTAATAGTGAACCCCCCTGAACTTGGTGACTAACCCAGAATTCCCAGCACTTTTAGTAAATACAGTGTGTGAACGTTGTAAAAGAATCTGGGTTTTTGTCATGTTAAAGTATAACTTCTTATAAGTCTTAATTGTTGAGTGGTCTATCTCTTTCCCTTCCCACTACTTTCTCCACAGAAACCAGGGATGGATCTAGCAGACACCTACATTATGTTTGTTCGACAAAACCAGGATATACTTCGAGAAAAGGTCAATGAGGAAATGTACATAGAGAAGTTATTTGATGTAAGTAACTACCCTTGCAAAGCTTGCTGGTATCACTACTACCTCAGAAGGGATAAGCTACATTTTCATGATATTAAGCAAACAGTTCAGATGTTCTTCCCTATCAATCATTTTTTCTTTTGCTTTTTATTTACTATCTTCCACTGTCAAGGCAGGGGAGGGGGGGGGCTTTCTTTAAATATTTTTTGCATTAAACTTTTAATTGGTAGAAGGCATAAATAAAATTGCTAGATTATTATTTGAAATAGTAATTTTTCCACTGTGCATAGTCCAATTTTATTGCATCTTCTGATTTTGGATGTGTTAATGAAGAGACTGGGATTGGTGTGGTTGCTGGACTTCTTTGCAGACCTAATCTCCCTAAAATAAAGAACTGGTACATATTACTATCTGCTTGTATACAGAAAGAGAACAGTTATGCCCAGCTACGTGTATGGCTTGTGCCATACAGATTGGTGCTTTCATGGTATGATGTTTAGAATTTTTTTTCATGGATTTTAAATTTAATATTTAGAATTTTTTAAAGTTGAACAAATATTTATTGAATTATCAAACTCATTTTCAAAATAGTAATTCTGCAAGTTCAGAGTAATCCTTCCTCAGCCTGTAGGCCCACATGTTGCCAGCCAGCCTGTATCTTCGCAATAATTTCATTCGGCTTCCACAGTCTCCCTCCATTCATCCCTTTACCCTGATTCCTCCTCTTCTTGTTAGAAATTATCACCTACTCTACCAGAATTTTCCTCATAGAAGGCTTTATGGCCCCTTTAAGGCCAGTAGTAACACCTGTGGGCATATTTCTGCTCGTTCAAGTTCTACCACTAATTTATACCTAGTGTGTCCCTTGCAGAGTTGTCTAAAGGAGAAGGTGTTAGGCATCTGAAATTGTAGCTTCTGTATAAATTCAAAGCACTATACATGTAAAATATGTCTAAAATAAGTTATTTTATTATAAACTTAGATAAATTTACATGACGATGTCAGTGGCTTATAATTATGTAGGAATTTAAAGAGGAAAAGAAGTTGTCTCTGGCATCATGAAATACAATTTATTACAAAGCAAATTCTGGAACATAATACAGACTTTGAAATGTATTTATTTGTGTGTTATTTCCTAAGTATTTTAGAAAGCTTTGCTGTCAGTTTCATTTAATTATGCAAGTTACAGCAAATGTTTTCATAACAGCAATTCACAGCCTTTACTGTGACACTACAGTTGTGGCAGTCACAGAAGGTCCCATAACATAGACTCTCAGCCATGGTATGTCATGTCAGTGTTTGTTGTTTGTTAGACCGGGTGGTCAAAATGAGACTTATCTCTCAGATTTTATATTTCCAGACACTCCCAGGCAGCTTTACAAAAAAAAGTATCATCTGTTTTAATAAGCTAAGTGCTAATATGTGTGAAAAGAATGATTTTATAAAAGCTTTGATGCCCTGCAGGGGTAGAAAAATTATCATCTATCCAGCTGGCACCTTCACAAAGTACTAAAACCATATTAGCAACTTCTGCTTCAGTTTGCTTTTGCACTGAATCTGCAAGCATATGTTTCATTTTCAAGTTTCTATTTTTTGTTTTTCTTTGGGGTTATTTTTGCTTATGTTGTAATTTTCTGAATGTTAATAAAATTATGTGCCTAAGGCCAAGTCTAACTCCCACTGGAGAGACCACATTGACTTTGTTGATGTAATGGGATTGGCCCAAGCGTTAGGCTATGTCCGTAGCAGTAAACTGGCCAGGGCCTGGGCACAGGCCTTAGAACTAGCAAATGATCATCCGTACCATTCAGTCACCAGCATGGTTCCTGGGGTGGTTTTGGGTTAGCCCAGCTAGCATGAACCCGAGGACAGGGCTCAGAACAATTGGGTTAGGATAGGTCAGGAACCTCTCCCAAGTTTAATTTCAGCAATCAAGCTTTTCAGCACAGGGAGGCATCTCCTGTATGGACATAGCACTTGCCTTTTGAGACCCAAAACCGTTCCTGTCCCCTTTTACTCAGTAATACGCATTGTGTGCTGTCATGGCCAATGCTTGTAGCTGTGAGGAAAGTTAAAAGATGTACGTAATAAGTATTCTGTGTACCAAATATCTATCTGTATCTTTATTTTTTCTTTTTATATGGTGGTATTGCATTTCTATTTAAGATCACACTGGAAGCTATAACCAATTGAACAGATTCAGATAATGCATTAACAAATATGTAAGCATTAAGCATAGACTACACAAAGAAAGAAAACAAAGGCATTTCACTGTGTTAACTCACCTTTCCTGAGATTAATTCAGATGTAGAACAGTATGACTGAGCAAGATTTTGCCCATGATTTTTGGAAGGTTTTTTTTAAATTAGTGATATAACAAAACCTAGATATTGTTTATAAACTCAGTTATATCAATTTATATTTCATTAGAAAGAATAAGATATATTCACATTTTTATGTAAATATACTTCAAGGCATTCAAGTGGCTGCAGTTGTACATCACACTTGATTTTTCCTTAAAATACATTGTATTTGTGTCAGGTAAGAAGTAAGCTGAGCAAAATAGGAAAAGTGCATATCTGTGCTTCAGCCAGGGAAACATCTCATCCAAAATAACCAAAAGCCAGACTGTTCTGTGTGCTAGAAGTGTTAGTTATAAATATAGATGAGATCAGGCCTCGGATACTATTTTAATGGCAAAAAAATGTATAATTATAAACTCCTTATGCATATTTCATTTACTTGATTCAAAGCTGCTATATACTAACAGCTATTGCAGTGACCAAGAGAACAGGATGTCTACAATAACAAAGAATATAATTTAAATTTAAGAATAGTATTGATACAAGTACAAATGTCCACCAGTGGGTCACAGTATGTTAAGGCTAGAAGTTGGAATTCTATCAACCTGAGAAGTCTCAAACTAGGGAGAAGACAAAAAATGTGCATTTATGGTGCTTGATAAGCCTGGAAAAGCATTGCCACGCTATACAAAACATGAAAATTGGGAGAACAGAATTTAAGCTTGTGGTATGAATCCTTACATATGAAAGAGGCTCAAATCTCAAGGAGACTTTGAAAGAAGACCGGGCTGCTAGTTTTTTCTGCAACATTTTTAGGCCATTTAAATCCTATACTTCCATACCTCTGCTGATCATGCAGCAGAATCAAAGTAGTTATTTTTTGCCTTCCTTTCTTCTGAAAAACTTGGCTTCTGGATGCATTTTATTCTTATCTCTTCCATAAGGGAGTACAGACACCACACAGAATAATATGCTCCTGATAGCACTGGTCTCTCACAGGTCAAGATGCTGTCTTCTTGTTCTCAAAATTAGTCACTAGATTTGGAGTCACAAAGAGATTTTTCTTGGTCAGTTTGCCCAAAGACACAAGACTTTTTTGTCTTCATTCACAGTCTGGGACATGGTCTTTTTCCTAAAATCAAGCTGGGAATTTTACCTGTCAAATTCCTTCCTGTCACAGGAACTCAGGACATTTATCTCTTCCTCTCATGCTGTAGTAGCTTATATTTGTGAGGGGGTTTTTTGTTTATCTGTTTGTTTTTAACATCACTAGAAAGGTGTTGCAATGATTCCTGAATCATTCAATGGTTAATTCAATGAATGATGCACGTGATCCCTTCCAATCCCGTTCTCCACTGAAGTAAACTAGACAATTAAGTAACATTAGCACAAGTTTCTCTAATTAACTCAATTAATAAAGCAAACTTTTCTAACATTGGTGACTCTGGTAGATTTGATGTATAACAACAAATGCATAAAAACAGGTACTACAGTGTTTGTTTAATTATTAGAATTTTTAATTAGGATTAAAAGCATCACCCACAAAAACTTTTCTGGAGTTCAATCACCCAAACCAAAAACTCATTTTTTAAAATAATTTTTAGTAAAATGTTTTAGAAACAAAGTTGTACTTAATTTTTTTTTTTGAATGAACATTTGAAAAATACTTATTTTTAGAAAAGGCTGTAAGAGTAGCAGTTGGTGAATGGGAAAATGAAGCATTTAGAATGGGATTACACAAACATAGAATAATCTAAAATATTACAAATTACTATTAAGGCCCCTTTTATAAAGATAATCTGCTTGATAGATGACGTACGAACAACAGTGTAAACTATCAAGGAACAATGCTGAGTATCTGACCACAAAATTAACAGATTTAAAAATTATCTAACTATGAAATTCCCATGGGGTCTGATTCTAGACTGTCAAAATCAATGGAAATTTTACCATTAACCTTAATAAATGCAGTGATGTGTCCATAAACATGCCGGGTTATCACCAGTGTCTACACTTAGGTTTATGTTTCTACCTTAATTTTTGAGATTGGGCTAATAAGTCTTGAACTCTGAGCACTTTAAGTTACATTAGACTTATAAATTAAAAACCCTTTCCTTTAAAAAAAAAATAATGTAGCTTAAAAAAGATAGGCCATTTTGCATAAAGCTCTATTTAAAACATCGATGCAATACTTACTTTCTGTAGTAATACATAGTTCCTAAGTGCCACTTCAGTAGCTTCTCACTTTCTTGTACCTGTTCATTGCAGATGAAATATGGATATTCTTGTCTAAACACACACAAAAAAAATCCATTTCAAACATTTTTGCTTCAAAACCATTCTTAGTTTATTTGCCATGAAGAGCATTACCTTGAGTCTGTTGTGAAAAACTTGAGTGTAAACAGATATACGATTCCAATTTTATTAAGACTATATATAAAATGAAATTGCTATGCACTAATTGATTGCTTCTTTGAGAAATGAAGAATGGTTTGAGAACAGTTGTAACACATCAGTGTTTAGCCATTGATACAACTTAAAGTTTTTCCAATTCTTTTACTTTCTGGGAAAGTTGTACACAAGCATACGATAAACACATAAAATACTCAGTGTGTGCATCCTGGAAAGGTTGGCATCAAAAAACAGGTCCCATCATTATCTTGTACAACTGTAGCCCTGATCACCCGTTAAACTGGTGTGGTGTGACTGAGTAGTCCTGTTGACTACTTCAGTCCCTTCACAGGGACTGTTCATGTAGGAGAACGTCCTCAGGGTTGGGCCTCATGCAGGGCAAGAGATGTTAATGGCAGGGAACTCATACAACTTTCTTTGGGGTGCAGAAAGACAGAGTGTCTTTATGAGTAGTATAAATGCTTAAGCACACCAGATTTACCGAGCTGCTTTTTGGCTTTTGTATTTCAAAAGTTCAAATGTAATGTGATACTCTTTTTTTGTCAAAAAAAAAAAAATTGTATTTTGTTTGGAACGTGAATTAAATGCTAGCAGTATTTCCATATCACAGTCATTATTTCCCTTCTCCATTAGTAGCAGGGATGGACAATTTAAGTTCAATGATGTACTTGAGGTTATTTGAGGTAGTAATTATTCTCCAAAGGTTACTGTGACATGCACTTCATTCTGTGCCTAAATGGAGACAGGAAGTACCCATTCATTTCTGTTTGCCATCATATCTGCAAGTACATTTTTAACAAATGTTTTATTCAGTTGAATCATTTCTGTAAGTTTTCTGACCTTTTACAAAAAATGTGTTAAAAATGTGCAAACGCTTCTCCCTGGCAAGTGAGTTAATCTTCAGCTGGTGTGAGGCAGCTAAGAGGAATGCTTATTTTAAATGTGAGAGTTTTCTGTAGTACTAACTCCTTATGCTGCCCATGCCTACCTCAAAAAGCGCTGTTACTGTAGTATTTAGTCTTCAACAATGTTTTTCTAGAAAACTTCAATTGTGATTTTTTTTCTCGTTCTCAAATCGCTTCCTGTCATCTTAATTTTAATAAGTAATCTTCATCTTCATTATTTGCAAGTGTTTGACAGAAGGTCTACTTTTTGATCTAGCTTATATGCCAAGGCAACTTCAGCAAGTTGAGACTAGGTAGGAGTAGTTAAAGGCCACATCTGAATCAAAAGCTGTGTTTGTATTAACCTCTGAGAAACATGAGAGGACCGTGCCTAATTACTTAAAAGAGACTCAACAAAAATGGATTGTAGCTTGTTGATCTTCTTATTTCTTTGATAACTCAGAATAATCTTCAAGAAATATGTGGGCTTCTTTCTCAGATTCTTGAAATTTGATCACAGTGCAAAATTGTCCTTTGGCGCAAACCCAGAAACACACATCTTTGCATGATGCACCTGGACATATGTGGCAGGTCTGGTAGAATCAGCTAATTAACAACACAGGCTTAAACAGGCACCTCATCTGGCAGTGTAGTTAGTTGCCTGATGGTGCTCAGCAGGATTTGGTAGTGCTTTTTATTTTTCTATCCTAATGGTCTGCTGCCCACCTAATTTTGCCTTATTGTCAGCCACTACTTACCGCAGCTTGAGGCCCTCCCAGGAGGCTAAATTATTATCAAAGGATTAGGGAGATGTAGCCTTGCAGCTCTGACATTTCTGATTACTTGTCTATGCCAGAACACTAATTAGCTGTGACTAATTAAGAAAAATGTTCCTGCCATAGAAAACCGTTTAAAAGAACTGAGAAGTAGAAAAGCAATTGAAAAGCTGAGCAGTGCTCAGATTCGCCGATGCTCTTTAGATTTTCACCAAAGTCTTAACTCACCTTTAATTATGTGTAATATTTTATAGGGAAAATAGAAAGCTCTTGATATGAGAGCCACTCTACAGTTTTCTCTTGATCTAAAGATATTCTTGTAATTTTAAAACAGTTTATCATGTCCTTTTTTGGTAAAAGAAAAAATTTTAGAGAAAAATGTAGACAAGGTCACCAAATGTGGACTGAAAAAGTGGATTATATGAACATACTTAAATATATGAAACTATTCTGCAAGATGGAAGCAACATCTTGCAATTTTTCAGTTCAAAATCTTTTCAAAGTTTATTAAATTATTCCTGGTGTTTTCAAGTAGATTCAGCTCATTTGGGGAGGTAGAAATCTATAAAACAACAGTTCATTTGAAAGATGAAAAGTGTAATTTCTCTCTGATTTTATATGTTTCCTTTAATTTTTATTTTTTTTTTCTGCAATACGCTGTGAAAAGGAGTGTTTGCTCTTGGAGGGTGCTGATTATGCTGCTATGAATCCAGCAAAACTCAGTACTGTTGAAATCAACAGGACGACGACACACTTAAAGCAAAGCATGTGCTTCAGAGTTTTCCTGCTTCAGGATCAGAATATTCAGCTGTTTTACACTGGTTTTCCCTCTGGAGGAAACCATGACAGAATGGCTGGGTTTGATATCTTTTTGATATGATACATTTCCCTGTGGTTTTTTTAAGCCATTTTTTATTTCCGAATTTCCATCTTGTTGGGTATCAAACAGACCAGAAAGATATAAAAAAGTTTTTCTTAAGATATTATGTATCCCATAGTCCAGTCTGCATTTATATTCATGGAATTAATATCTGATACCTTTGTCACACTAATTCAATCATATTATTTAAATCTTCACAGTGGGGCAGTAAGAAACTATGAAATAAATATTCTGGTATCTCGCTAAAAGAGCTCTTTGGGTATAAAAGGGAAATAGAGGATTATTTTTCAGGGCACTAAATCTCATATCCTGATATTCAGAATTTCTTATGCTGTCCTGTCTCTGAATTTCCCTGACTTCTCCTAGAAGCTACCTTTTTTTGGAAAGGGTTAAAAAAAAGAAGAAAGAAAAAAACCCCATGCATAAATTTCTATAAAAAGGCAATTTAAAATCTGCATTATGAGTCAAAAAGAGGAAAAAAATGGGAAAAAAAATCCCAAACCCAATATTTTAAATCCCATCTGATTTTTTTTCTGAGGGAATTTTATCAGTCAGGGGTGGAACTACAAGGAGGTTTTGCTTGTTTGTTTTGGGGAGGGGCTATAACATTGTGAGCTTCCAGTACAGTTTCCCCATAGATGTTTCTGGTCTATACTGTTCATTCATTTATTTAACTTAGTTAAATGCATCTATCCATCACTCACAGTATCCATTCACTAAAAACAATAACAATTCTCTCAAATAAAAGAGAACTCCTTCCAACATCCAGGCACAATTTAGTCCTTTAACCTTTTTATCCTGCTAGGTACAAAGTAGCAGCATCTCATTCCAGGCACTGCATTTTTATTTTTTTTCTTATCTAGATGACTTGAAATGTGTCTAGCAACTTAATGGAATCAATTGAGTGTGGACAACTATAAAAATATAAAATAGCACTGAAACTTTAGATGAGTCTGTCAGTAAGTGTTAACTATGGCTGCAGCTTTCACATTCTACACAGTCAGGAGGAATCAATAAGGATTGTACCATTTATATTGTCTTATCTAATGTTTGTTCACCATGAAGTGCCAGGCACAAGCACCATCTAGGGAATATTGATTTCTTGATGTACTGTAATTCACACACGTATAAACAGCAGGAGAACCTTGTGGTTTCTCAAACCCTACTTGCAGGTTTGATATTTATACTTCTATTTCATTTTGGGTCAAGCTTAGTTTAAAAAGGAAAATAAAGCAAACCTCTGTGTAAGTGTTCATAAATAGGCACACAACCACATTGTTGATCATATTACAAGAAAAATAGTTCCAGAAATGTAAGAACAATCTAGTTTTACTATAATGAGTCTGGAGTAACAGAAGGAGATCGCTGTGTTGTAAATCAAAATAGTACCAGGTGAGGATGCTGCAGAGTGCTCTGAAAAAGTCAGTAATTCACCAGTGGAAAGAGCTTCTTAACCTGTTTGATCACGGGGAACTGAAGCTTTAGTGATGACTTAAATGTGCAAAAGCGTTGACCTATATAAAGCTGGGTTTTTTTAGACAATTTCCAAGTGTTTCATTATATATTTTCTTAATTTACATGGCATTGACTCTCCTGTGCATTTTACTCTACTAAAAGTGTTTACAATGTGCAAGAAAAACAGTACAAATAAAGAATAGAAAAAGCAGCTAAAGAAAAAATAAAATAAAAGCAGCGCAGCTGTAAAATCTGACCCGGGCAATAGAGTCAGAGATGGAAAGGAGCAGACCAGGCACCTGCCCAATCCAAGGACACTTTCTCCAGAGAGATGAGAGGAGGAGAGAAGCAGGGGGAGGCAGGAGGCTGGACCTCTGCTGTGCCCCAGCACTGCTCAGTGTGGTGCCCAGTTGGTGGGGCGTAGGAGAGGAGTGGCTCCACCACTGCACAGCTCCCTGTCAACTCCACAGCTGCATCCAGCCCCATCACAGGCCACTGCAATTACATAGGGAGCAAAGGGATGACAAATCAAAATTGCTGGGGTGGAGAGAACTGAGCTTCACCCAGAGGAACCCAGGATGTTTTAAATGCTCTAATTAAAATACGTACTTGACCTCATGCCACACGGAGCAAGGAGTCTAAATAGAAGACTCTAGGACAGGAACTGCTAGTATGAGTGTAAAAGCTACA
The DNA here is from genome assembly GCA_004320125.1 of Scolopax mira. Lineage (NCBI taxonomy): Eukaryota > Metazoa > Chordata > Aves > Charadriiformes > Scolopacidae > Scolopax > Scolopax mira. The sequence goes on from BJBW01003631.1 coordinate 108,962, forward strand.
ACACAGACTTTGTCCCAGCTTCAGTCCACTTCACTTTTGATACATGGTACAGAGATTAAGAATATACTCACCCTAAGGGAGAGATACAGCTCACAGGTCCTGTGGACCCTTTGCTAATGCCTCACACCAGGGTGTCCCCGAGGAGTCCCAGGTGACTGGACAAAAGTATGGGTAGGTGTCTCAGTTACATCTTTACAGGCAGAGTAAACCTGGACCTTTAGCTTTACTAATGTTACGCGTGCACTAAATCTAGTAGATTTAGACTAGGTATTAAGAAGAAATTCTTTACAGAGAGGGAGGGTGGTGAGGCACTGGAACAGGTTGCCCAGGGAAGTTGTGGATGCCCCATCCCCAGAGGTGTTCAAGGCCAGGCTGGATGGGGCTTTGAGCAACCTGGTGTAGTGGGAGGTGTCTCTGCCCATGGCAGGGGGGTTGGAACTAGGTCATCTTTAAGATCCTTTCCAACCCAAACCATTCTGTGATTCTAAGGCTGCTTACATTTGAGCAGCTAAGCAACATTCGTATGGTTTTTAAAACTAGAGCCTGATAGCAAGAGGTGAGTGTTATAACGAGTAACAACTTGGTCATTTTACATTATGTTCATTTTTTTATTTTGAAGATCCAAGCTGGCTTTCATTTCAAGGTCGCTCAAGCGATGTTCCCCACTCTGTGCCTTGGAGAATGTTTGCAGATACAACCAAACTGCAGCACAACACACAGTGCAGCAAGACTGACAGTGTTTGCACCAGAGAGTTTTAGCACCAGAATAACCTATGGAAGAACCATTCACAGATGCACTGTGTATCTGGAGGGGAGTAGGGAAGCTTGTGCTGTTAGTCTCTCGCAGTTGTGAGCATTATGTTAGTACCTAGTGTTTAAAATCACAACAGCAACATTACATATGTCCAGATACAAAGGGAAGTTATGCATGTATCATTTTACAAACCTCCAGTTTCCAAGCACATCTACCATATGTGAAGAAGCCAGAAAAAAAGGGAAGGTCACAAACATTGTAAAGTAGCATAAATATTGTAAATTGCTGTTTAGCAACCAATATACAATGTAGGGAGCAATAAGTACTGTATGTTTTGTATTAAAGTGTATATTTATTTGTGAATTGGCAGCAGTTCCATAGCACCTAGACAGCTTCTAATTATAAGCCTAAAATATGGAAAACTTGCTTTCCTCCTAAAGGATAAGCTTTTCATCTGTGAGATGTTCTTTCTTATTTCAGAACATTATCATTTTTGCCTGGAAGTTTCAAAGATGCTTAGTAGTCTTTTAGGTGAATCCCAGTCTCTCTTTTCTTCTCATTAGTGATTTCTGAAAACTAGCCTACCTAATTTCTTTCCTTGTATCACCAAAGTACCTCATCCAGCAACTGTTCACTTGTTTGTTGTCCTGAGTCCTGCTGAACAGGGTCTTTCCATCAGGGTTTGGGTTCCTCTTCCTGTTGAGCTCCTTTCCCTTTTCTCCCAATTGCTTTGGGAGTCCCAGTGGGAATCCTTCATTCAAATAGGCAGGGAAGAGACAGACTAAGGACTAAAGTGTTTGTTTCCTCAATTAGCCATTCTTAAGAAAAACAAAATGGTTTTCAATTAATGGCACCAAAAAAAGGTAGAAGGAAACCAGAGGAAGAGTCCCACTGGAATGAAGAAAACCTTTCGTCCTTGGCCAAGCAAGGGTGCAAGGGGCAAGTTAATTACTCTCCTACAACCCCATAGGCACACTTAACAAAAAAACAACCAAACAAACAAAAAAAAAAAGGTAAGATTTGTACACAAACAGAGTTTGTAATTTGAAATGAGCAAACTAAAGAAATTTTGGTGCTGGTCTCTTTAACACAAGAAGCATGAGTGTTGAAGCAGGAGGTAGTATGTGCTTTCTTTCTCATGTTTCCTTTCCTTGTACATGTAGCTGTAATTTAGGCTGTGAACATTTTTGCACATTCCCAAGCCAAAGTTCAAAACTTGGCTTAGCATTTCAGGCCTAGAGGAGGCCTGAATATTTCACTTAATATTGATTTAATCATTTGCATTTTCTAGATGAAGAGCTTTTAAATGTCTGATTTTTGGTGTAGGGGAAAAGCTTCGTTTGTACTGCCTGCTAACTCCATGGATTTTCTACTTGTGCTTAGTTTAATCTTAATTTCTTTCAGTTGTTTTTTTTTCTTAAATGAAAATTCCTAGGGAAAAAAATTGCAAAAGGAATAAAAATAGTGACATCATGATGACCCCCAAACCAAATATTATACTCCTTAAACTTTGGGAACATTGAAGAAAGTGCAAAATTAAGCCCCCAAGCTTTCCAGGTCTTGTGTTTGCATATTAATGTATATATACTATTATTGGATGAAAGCTAAAGTGTGTTAAAACATCCTTTCAGTTTTATATTTGTATGGATTGTATTTTATATGTTGTAAATAACAATAAAAGTAATGGGCCCTGATATAGTAAATACACAATAAGTGAACACATACGTAAGGAGATCTTGATTGGTGTCCATGAAGTGGAGATACAATTCCAACTCTTGGGTCAGTGTTTCCCTCTATATTAATTTTGCTATGAAATTTATGCCACATAAAAAATTTTTGCTGGTCATAGCAGTGCCTTGAATGAAAAAGTGGAGATTTTTTTTTCATTTTTCAGAGAAATAATGTAAACTTCTTTGGTGTTCTAAGCAGAAAGATTATTATCTTGCCAAAAAACAAACAGCTAGAAGTATTAGGGTAGCTGTAAGACTATCCAGCCTACAAGTGTACTTGAAAGTTTTATTGTATCTAGAGATGGTGTAATTTTTATTTCTGCAGTCAGAGGTCAGATAAATTACCACTTCTGCCAACTGAATCTTGCTGTCTCTATGTAGAGGCACATAAAATTCTCTGTTGATTCAGAACAGTAACATTGAGACACACACACAAAAAAAATCCACCTTTGCATGGGCTTCCCACAAAGGCAAAATTCTGAATTTTAGTGAGAATATTTTTTCAGGGATGTCACTGTAAACTAGAGTGCTCAAAGTCCAACCTAGCTCAACATTTTATGTTGTAGCACTATGGGACAATGTATCAGAGAAACCACAGTCTTGTGGGGATGGATGACCTGTCTCAGAAGGGCAGTGGCCATTACCATGAAGCTACATGGAGCTGATAGTGGGGTGGGAAAGTTCTTGCATGAGAGCTTTCTCGTCTCTGTGGTTTCCCCAGCTTCTATTCCTTCATCTTCCTAGTCACTGATGCAGTTATTCTCATTGGAAATGCAACTATAAGTGCCTCACAGAATGGTCCACGTTTATGACAAGCACAATCTAGAAAAGGAAAGTCACTGGGGTGCTAATTTGTTGAGTGAAGATACAGCAGAGAGTGGTGGGAGAGGATTACGTCAGTAGTCAACAAGTTCTGGTCTCCCTCCAGCAGAAGAAATGGGTATTTTGACCAGTTCATAAATCACGTCTGTCAGGAATCGGAATTGATAGGGCAGGAGAGAATAGAAACAAAATCTCTAGATACTGATAGATGGATTTCTATTTGACTAAGGCTACCTAAACCTGAGGGAAAAGCATAAACATCTTATGCAAAGTAGCTTCACTGTTGCTTTTACTTTTCAACTAAGTATTTATAATTTCTGCAAAAATTATCAAGGTATTCTTGGTTTTTAATTACTGCTTCTGAGTTGGTTTCATACTGTGGTGTTCTTGTGTGTATTTATAAGATGCAGATGACCATCATGGTGGCCCACAGGTTGAGAAACCCTTCCCCAGCTTTGGGGTTTTTTTAAAGTTACAAAGGCTTTCCAGCCTTCAGAAGAGACTATGAACTCTGCTCAGGTAAAAACCCTCATTTAGGTGGATGATATCTCCACCTGAACTTGAAAATATAGCTATAACTTCTAAACTTCAGAGTATTTTCAAAGACGCTCCAAGTTCCCTCATTATCATTAACATTCAACAGAGGAGGTCAGTATGAATCTTTGTATTTTACAATGAGGGAAACAATTAAGAAACTTAAATCAGGAACTTTTTTCCTAACCTGCGCTGTTTGCATTTAAGGAATAACTTGTTCTTTTGCCATTTAACATTTTTTTAAATGCTCTGAAAGTTCCGTGGCACACTACTAATGCTGCCTACCAAAATCCTGTAATAGTGTTGCCTTTTAATAAAAACCAGGCATTTTAGCACTTAATATTTAACATTCTAATGGCATTTCTTACACATTTTAGCTTGTGCTGCCTTTGATGTTACAATCTCTTCAGTTTGAGAATGATACTTTTTATTATTGTTCCTGGTAGAAAAAAAAAAAAAAAAAAAGTAGAGCTGGAGGAAGTAAAACCATCCCGTTGTCGTCTGAGCGACTCGATTCCTGATCAATAGCACGATAAAGGCTTCGGTAGGGAGATAAAATGCGGTTCCTAGGAAAGCTGTTCCCCTGCCATATTCAGCAGAAAAAAAGCATTTTGACAGTGCTCATTTATCAAGAGAGGTCAAGATACAGAAACTCGACGGGGTCTTGTGTCTGAGGCGTTAGGGATACCAGCCCTAGAAGGACTGAGGCATTGTGTATTAGTATGTATTGAGCCTCCTTCCAGGTGGCAAACAGCTGCACCTTTTTATAAAACTTCAAAAATAAATCTGAAGTGCTTGCTTTCAGCCCATAAGTGTTATATTTAATTGAAGCGTTCTGCGAACGTTATAGCGCCGGCACCCGGAAAGATGGTGAATATTTAATATATTTGTTTTGTCTTTTCGGCCGGTCAACAGAATAATGAAATTCCTTAACTACTTCTCTTTAACTTGCCTGAAGAAAGCACGGTATGTTGCTAAATCGCTTTTCTCCGGCCCTGCCGAGAAACAACTTTAATCCTTGTTAGAAAATTGCCGACTCTGGGCCTGACAAAGAGCTCATGCCTGGAGCATTGTGAGCGCTGGGAGCGGGGCGAGGGGAGCCCTTTACAGCTGCGTGCCTCCAGCCCGCCTCAGCTGGACTATTTAGGCCAGGAGGTTTGTCAATTCCTCCCGACAATGGAGCCAGTTTTTCAGTGCCTGTAGCCGCGCCGAGCCCCGTTGGGGATCAATGCTGGCCATTCAAGCTGCACCCTCTTTCATTGCTTTGGTTTGTTAATTTAAGACTAAAGGTCCGCTGAGGGGGGTTAGGGTGTTTAAGAAAGCTGATGAACTGTTTAAGAAATCTGATGAACTGAGAGCGTTTATAGCCCTGGTGTGGCAACCATTGGCACTGAGGGAGCTGTGTCCTTGTTGACCCTCTTGTTATTAAAAATGCACAAGTGCTGCGCTTCTCAATATTTCAACACTCTTTCATTGTCAATACCACCTTCTGAGCCCTTCAGCTTGTTGCTTGCTCTAAAGATCTTCTTAGATTGGGTTTGAAAACTTCACCTTAAACACTAGATTAGACTGATGTTCTGTTTTCCGTGCTCCTGTTGATTTGTTGAACCTTCCCAGGGCTGGAAAGCAAGTAGCAGCTTGATGGGGAGACGGGCTGCTAATATGATTTACCAGTCTACAGTCATGCACAATAAGTGTGAATAAATACAGGGGTCTCACAGAGTCAACCCTAGCCTTTCCTTTTCTCTTATTTTTTACTTTAAAAGAGGTATCTCAGGAAAATGAAGTGAGTAATGCATGCCCTTACAGGAGCTGGATGAGCTATGAATAAGAGGGGGGGAAACAGAGAGGCAAACATATTTTTGTTAAAGTGGTTGGCTGCTGTTATGTGCTGATGTGAAAAAAAAAAATATATAGCAAACACTTACTGCTGTATTCTTGCACAGACGACAGCAAAGAATATGGCACTAATACCATATCTTTGACGTCTGCAAGAGTCACATTGTCCTTTCGGTGCTATTGTTACAAGCAGGAAAGCGACTTTGTCTTAAAAACAGTCAGAAGGATTTTTTTTTTCCATTTATTATGACTTAAAAACCATGGACTGTCATCTAATCGCTGAAGCTTTTGAGTTTGCAATACATTCCCATAAGTCACAGTAGATGCATCCCTGTCTCTATAACGTGCTTGTGGTTGTCAAAACGCGTGGCCTTGGATTCCGCCTCTGAGAGGCATTTGCAGCACTGTGCATTTCAACAGGCTCCAAAAGAAGACATAGAGAAATATTTCCTTTTCTTATGAAATCCAGCAATTTTGTGTTTATGCAGCTTCAGCCTACACTAAGTGGTCAAAACTAGTGGGTGTAAGGCCAGTAGAGAACAGGAATGCTGTCCACAAATATCTGTAGGAGGACTCTAAAAATATACTGGATGGGATTTTTATTAAAAATACTGTGACAATTCAAAAGAAGAATGCAGCTTTTTCTAAATATTTTTTTTTTTCTGAACAGGGTATGCTGACAGAGGAGCAAGTACTGTAGTATCATTTCACAATCACCAAATGAAAATTTTCTACTTAAAGTTTAACATATTAAAACATGTCAGGAATATATATGATACTGTTTTCATTCACGAGTTTGAGTAGCAAAATTGATTCCCTCCAATTTCATAGCTTTGTGTTCAGGACCCGTAAACGTATCACAGATATATCCGTGGAGAGTCTAATTTTTGCTGCCCCCACCTTAATGAAGTTATCTGGCTTTAAAACTCATGTTTTGCCAGAAAACTGGAGCTGGGTCTAATATCAGTGTTCTGGCACCATCAGGTGCTGTCGCATGGGGAAACAGATCACAGAATTTTCCATCCTGTCTGTAGTTTGTTCATGGGAGCAAGTTTGAGAACCTTCTGCTTTCTACTTGATACAAACCAAATAGATTGGGGATGTGTTATTGGATTTATTTTTTTTATGGAAGAATATCAGTTTTGAGAAAACTCTGTTACGAAAATCATTCTTTCTCCCATGATTACGTTAAAAATTAACGGCTGTAGAGTCTGAGTGATAATACAGTAATTGGCCTCATCTTATTGCAAATAACAACAGGTATTCTGGGTAGAATGCTTGGCATGTGATCGTTTTATTAGATCGATAGAGATCCCCAAGTGAATAAGCTCAACTGTATTTTATTTTCTAGACATCTGTATCCATACAACACCTGTCATACAGTTTACAGCTGCTACTTAGAACAACTCTGTCACATTAAAAATATTTTACAGGTACTTACAAAGGAAATCAAAACCCACATGCGTGTCTGGGGTGAAATAATATAAATAGTATAAGAGTGTCATTCAGTGATAAAAAGCAGTATTTTATGGGTACCACGACGATCCCACATTTTACTGAATAAATCAAACTACTTTTATGAAACGTGCAGCTATCTGCATTTTGTGTGGTCTGTCTGTTCACTTCTGTAAAGTAGTAAATTAGTAGGAGAAACTCTAGAAAATGTAACATTAATTTATTTCCAACGATTTATAATTAAAATACATTTTAGCACATTAAACAAAATAAATGGAAACCATTATTATGTGAAAATCGTATTTTAACCTTATCTTAAAACTGATAGTTACCATGAAATGAGACTCATCTATTTCCTGTAAGGAAAAGAAAAGGCATGTATTTACTGTATGTCTTTAAAGCTTTTTCCAGGGAGCTTACATTTTGATTAAAGAATTCTGTCTTCTGTTACATCCAGTAGCCAGTAATTTCTCTTCATTTTTTTCAAGATCTATTTTATTCTTTAATGTAGAGCTGCCCAATGAGACAAGTTAGATCCTTCCTTTGAATTACTTCGCGATGTCTACCTTGCCTAATATGCTGCATTTTCAAATATGCACAATATTTCCTCTCTTTGCATATGTGTATTTTATAAAGACACAGGAAATTATGTTCGAAAAGAATTTAAGCCTCTTCCCTGTGGGGAAAGAGACAAGAAACAGCTACGACACAAACTCTTTTAATCTCTCCCTGCTAAAATGAGAAAAAAATCCCTTCCTTTTTACAGTTTGACTAAATGACATCTGGTTGGTATTTTAATGGAGGGGGAGGAAAACTGCTACTACTATGTTTGGTAAAATCTCTTTTAATCCAGTTAATGTGAAAGAACTATTATAGTAGCTATTTGGATCTGAGCATTTTTTTACAGTAACATAGACACCAACAGCAGAGAGCTTATTCTTACCCCATCCATTTGGAAAGCTTTGAGTGAAAACATGCCCATGCCTAAGACACAAAAAGGAAATAAGGTAGGCTGTAATTATAATTAGTAATTAACATAAAACAAAACCTTAACATGTTTCTTCTGGGAGGGGTGGAGAGGTGTTTTGATCATGCTTAAATACAGTTTCCATGCATTTCTGAATTTTTTTACTTAATAAAGAAGTCATTTAAAAGGGAAAAAAAAGGCAAGACATTTGTTATTTAATGCCGCTTTCCTGTTTGAAAATGTAGGCATTGCAAAATCTCTCTCGAGATACCCTACCTGCATTTTTTCCCTTGCTGTTTTAGTTGTCAGTTCTCTCATGTAATTGTGTATTTAATATCCATTCTTACTGACAGATAGCAAAGTGCATGACGCTGTTTTGCTTGAAAATGTTGTAACTGAAAGATAAAATGGCAGTTGCTAATTCATGTAAAGAACAGTCTGGGTCAAGTTATTTGATTTCCTACTGACCCGTGCAATTCTCTTAACAGGAAATTATATCATTGTTGACTTCAAGTGCTGATCTGTGATTATTTCAAAGTGTTTCATTACCTCTCATTACCAAATCTGTTAAATGAATACTGCAGGGTTGTTTGGTGGGGTTTTTTTTTATGCTTCTTTTCAGCAATGGTATAGCAGCTCCATGAAAGTCATATGCATGTGGTTGGCTGATAGATTAGACCTTCAGCTTCACATCTACCAGCTGAAGACTCTCATCAAGATAGTAAAGGTAAATAAAATGTGTTTGAGTTAGACTGCATAGTAAAGAGAGAAAAGTGATAAAGTGTTAACATAGATAAATCCCTAAAAGTTAAAAAAATGTTGGAGAAAGTTGAGAACGTATGTAGATTTGGGTGGGGTTTTTTTCTTTTTTTCCACAGTAATTGCAAATCTGAGAAGAAAAACAATTTATTAAAACCTCTAATGTTAATTATGTGTGCACTAATAATTGTTGATTCTGGACTCAGTGACAATTACAGCTGTTCAGAGGAATTTTAACAGATTACTGCTATCCATACAGCAATGTTGTATGATATTCCTCATAAATTATTGTTTGTCATATTACTGATTTTTTTTTCTGCTTTACCTTAATAATTACAATAGCATTCTTTCTCAATTTTTCCACACTCTCCTAAAAAGTAACTATTTTCTCTTTCTTATGCACATCTAATTACTAGGTTTAATTGGAAAACAATATTCAATATATTAGATAACATTTTCTAATCTTTCAAACTCTGGGATAAGTATCGATAGAAATCCAGTGCCTCCAGTCCACTCCTCAGTCATTTATAGTGGCCAATGTCAAAGGCTTCCAAGCAAAGTGTAAAATACCTTGCAATAGGCAATTACAGGTTAACCTACCGTAAAAGAAAATTTCCTCCTACCTCCTTTTCAGATCTCCATTAATACCCTTAGGCAAGAGACGGAAAGACAGTTCAGGTTTTATTCTTTTTTATTCTGTCTTGTTTAACTCTGAACATTCTTGTTATCTATATAAAAGTGGACTAAGAGGCCAATGTTGCCAATGGTGACTTGTATTTCTTCAAAATATTTTTTCATGAAGTTCATGCAAGACTGTAAAGTCAGAAGCATTTTAACTCATGGACACTAGAATTGCAACTGCAAGCTCCAGGATTCACTAGTTAAAAAAATAAAAATAGAGAGCACGAAAGAGAGATGAAAGAAAGCAGTCCTATCGGTGATGGCATTATGGATCCCTGAAGCAATAGCTTAGCTTTGCTATTTTTCACTTTAATTGATTTCTGTGGGAGCAGAATTATACTCTCTGCATTATACTATGTGCCAAAACAGTAGAAGCAGTTTGCTATTTGTGGTTGAAATGAATGGCTCTTGCAAAAAGTTTTAAACTGTTCCTAAGTGAAGGTAATCATCCTCTGGGAGAAAAAAAAAAGTGTTATAGGATCTTAAAACTGTGCCCCGTGAGATTTAAGAGTGGACAGACTAAATTAAACTAGTTAAATATCACCCAGGAGATTAAAAGAAGAGGCTTGTATGAAATTGAAGCGGGGGTGAATGAGCAGCACTGACAGCCAGCCCTCCTCCTGCAGCCTGGCACACAGGTTGGCCTCGGTCAAAAGAAGTTGTCTCCCAGTGGTGATGGGAACACGCTAGTGATGGTTGTAGCCCTTCCGTGCCCATACACCCGGTTTGCTGTGCACATAAAACCCAAGTGAGTTATCTGTGGCACCTTCTGTGGATACAGAAGATTGAAGGAGATGGTATCTCAATCATAGAGGTACGAGTCAATGTACTAGAAGACAGAAAATCTTATCCACCTATCTTTTGGTGGGTGAAGATGGCAGAACTGGAAAAACAGGAACTCGGCCAACGGCAGGCTGCTGAGAAAGAAGAAACAATGGTTCAAGTGAAGTGTCATAAGAAGGTTTTGCTGCCGGAGCCCTGCTGGGAAAAGGCACGTGGGGGAGGCACAGTTCCTCCAGCCTCTAGAGTGAATGGAGGGCCTTCCCTGATTGCTTTTGGAAAAACTGGGAGGCTGTGTTGCCCCTGTCATCTCTTGGAAATATTCCAAAAAAGTCGTAGGAGGTAATTTTTAAGGGACATGGAATGAGAAAGAAATAAATTATTCTTTCATGTTTGGATGCAGCAAAGATAGTGGTGTTATTAAGAATGATGAGAAGAAGAATACATTGTTGCCATTAAAGCCAAGACTGAGGGATGATGGCATAAAGATATTGGTGGATGTCTGAGACACGGGCCAAGGGACCTGACTAAAGAAGGGTCAAGGACCAAGTTAGGAAAGTTAGGGAGAAATGAAAAATTAAGCTTGGAAGTTAACATTATTATCCTGCAAAAGTATGTCAAGAGAAGAGCAACGACTCAACCCCCAAGTGCTGGTCTGAGAATGGGAGGAATATAGTGTAAGACTCAATGAAATTGCTGTAGAGTCTGTTAACAGCATAAAAGGAAATTGAATGCACAGTGTTATAAAAAGGGAATGCAATGGTGGCACTTGAAAAAGACCAGGCAGGGTACTTGCAGGAGTGTGTGAGCAAAACACAGGCTGTATCCATTGACTCTGAAGCTGACCTATGAAAGTCAAATAAATCTCGGTTGCAGTGATTCAGACAAGGATTAAATAATCTTCATAGATACTGGCAGAAAAAATTCTCCCAGCTGAATGTTACGCATTCTGAGAGGTGCCTTTTCCAGTTCTCTGATGTGTCGCATGAAACAAAATCAGCTCTTTTCTCTCTTCTTTTTCTGTGAGGGTTGTGCACAGTCTCTTCTGGCAGAAGAATGGGCCTGGTGGCCCTTAACTATTTTCCATTTTCTTTTTCCTATGGTCTCTTCCATAAACTTTGGGAATGGTGTGCACAAAATAAGAAACTGGCTAGATCAACTTGTCCTTCTTAAACTTTTTAGGCTAGCTTCAGGAAAGACTATTTCCAATGTGTTACAATTTACGAGTAAATAAGGTAGAGTAGATGATTTTCCATATGCTCACTTGAACATAGCATCGATGAGTAAAACAATTCTACTCAGAATTCTTATTTAATAGATAAGTCAAAGAAGAAAGTCACACCTGCTAATTCATAGGAAGTCTGGATACCAGGGAAAGAAAACTTTCTCAAGTGGAAAAAAAAAAAAAAAGAAAGATGCAGATGTGAGTCAAAATGTAGATGACTTAGAATGTAAATTAACTGAGTGAAGCGGTCACCTAAGAATTGTTTACATTATAGAATATAGATTATAATATGAATTGAATTTTATTTTTCCACATTTGCCATATAAATGTAAAGATAAATACATGTAAAATCATATTATGGGGACAGAGCCAAACGTTTACATTTTCTGTGAAATGGCAGAACTACTGTAGATGAATTCACATTTCAGTGTGCAGTTAGAAAAATTCTTTGTTGCTTCCTTATTGAACAAATGAAATAAATGGAAGTTACTTACTGAGAAATCAATCTACAGTTAGAGAAACGTAGTACAAAATCTTTTGAAGGAATGACCATTGAAACACGGCTTGTAGACTCTCTAGAATTTATTAGAAATCTCTGCAGCCCAGAAACTAGGAGCACAAAATCTTTAGCAGACTCTAGCTGGTAGTTCCCTAAACACAGGAGGAGTGAAGCTGTTCTGCTGCCATGCTAGAAATGGCCAGTGCATGGTGGAAGAGCACTCAGACTTGCTCGGGTCCAATTTGTGGATGTTTTATTTTTGCTGCAGAAAACCTACCGAGACTTCAGGTTGCAAGGGGTGCTGGAGGGGACGCTCAACAGCAAAACCTACGACACCGTTCACAGCCGACTGACCGTAGAGGAGGCTACAGTCTCTGTCACAGATGCAGGAGGACTTCAAGGCATTACTATGAAAGACAGTGACGAGGAGGAAGGATGACGAGACAACATCTCACTGAGCATTTGGAGTTGTGGGGTGATGGGCTGAGGATGGGGGTTATCTTTGGCTCGAGGGTTTTTTGGTAACTTGTCCTTGTGGTTGCATTTATAGTTTTGCCTTATGATATAGGTGCAGAAATGTAATTTGCTCCGTTTTTTTTAAAAAAAAAAAAAAAAAGAAAGTAAGATTATCAGAGGAAAAGTGCCAAGGACTTTTTGAGAACAATGGTTGTAGCATATTTTAATGTATAGCTTTGCTTAGGGCTGCAAGAACACTGGCATGGAGTTTGAGTTCCACTCGTGGTTACGTTTCTCTCCTTTTTGTTCGTTATCATTCGTTCTTGTATCTCTATCAGATATTGATGTCCTGTGCAGAAAACAAAATGTGTGCCTCACTTAAAACCCAGCTATACAGGAAATCATTCTTGGAATGTCAGTACCCTAGGTAAAAAAATAGTGTGTTTTCAGGTTTACACCTTGTTTATCTTTTTTTGTGCTTAATTTTACATTATTATGTGGTGTGCATTAAAAATTTTAACCTTGGTTCTTTGTATTTTGAGGTTGGTATATAAGTAGTAGGACTTCCAGGACAGTCAATCACATACAAACTTCTTAGGAGTGTTGTTGTGTCTATTCATTTTGCAAGATTAAAGAAATCTCATCATGTTGGATGTCAGGAAGCTTGCCATCAATGTTTTGGTTTCTGTGAAAAATTTCAGGCAATAAGAACCCATTTTGTCGTGACCACTTCTGTATCTACCCAAGTTTGTATAGAATTCTACAATTAAAAGATGTTTCCAGTATTTCAAACCATTTGAACTGTTACACAATTCCTCACGAGAACAAGTTTTTTGAAAGATTGTTGTATTTAGTTTATATAGTGATTTTTGGTGAATATATTCATTTTATAGAGCAGACCTATTTAGCAAACAAATATCCAAGGACACGATGCCTTGGTAAAGGAAAAAAGCAAACCAACAACCCCTTACTGGCAGATGAACAGACAGTTCCTGCTGCCTGTTTTCCTACGCCTTCACTATAAGCTAGAAAAAATTCAAATTTTCATCTGTCAAAACTCACAAGTTATAAAAAATGCAGGTGGTTTTTTTTTTGTTTTGTTTTGCGAGAATATGACTGATTCCTGGGTTTTCTCCAGACAAAATCAGAAAGAACACAGAAGATAGCCAAAGAAGGAAGGAAGAAAGGTTGTTGAGGTCCTCACTGAGCCGTGGAGTTATAGTGAAGGGGCTTCGCTGAGGAACTGGTGGGGATTTGCGAGGCTGGTGAGGAGACCAGGCCATAGGACATCAGGGATCTGCCCCAAGCACATGGGGCTGCAGGAATCATGAATGAGAGCCGTAAGGAAAGTTCTTTTCAGCACCCTTGGAAGTTCTGTGGAACAGCGATGGGGAAGAACCCAAGGTGGCAACTACTTCCTGTGGCAAACCAGTCCCCTGTTCTGCAGGGGAGCTGAGGTGAACACAGCGAAAAGGGATAAAAGGGAGCTGGTGGGGATGGCTCTTCTCATCCCCTGGTGCTGTGACTGAGTGCTCACCCCGAGGCGCCCGGGAGGGCTGGGCTGTGGGCACCGAGGATGAGTATCAATGGATAAATACCAATAGGGCCAGGTGGGGCTGTGCCAGGCTCGGCGAGGAGTACCCTGTCGTGCCAGTATCTGCAGCCCCAGCTCCAGTCTGGCTGTGGCAGGCAGCAGGGTATGGAGGAAGCCAGGCTGCCCAGTGTAACACCCAACTCCCCCAAAAAATAAGGCGGAAAGAGATCAGGCCCAGAGGGAGCTTCTCTCTGCAAAGATCTCCCTGTTTCCCCTTTGCCCCCAACCTTTACCTCTCTGAGAGAGGGAGGTGCCTGTGGAGGGGACAGTTGTAAACAGGTGAAAGCAGGTGTCATCACCGTGGTCCTGCAGTGCCTGATGAGGCTACCTGGTGCAGGGGCATGACAGCTCCAAGCAGGGCTCTCCTGAGAAGAAGGCATTAGGAAATTTTTAAGGTTCTGAGGTGACACAAGGGCAGGAAGCGTTATCAAAACTGTACACTGTCCCTAGCAAGCCACATAACTGTGTGGGAGCCTGGAGTGGGGAGTAGGAACACTGAGTCAGAAGTGGCTGTCACCAGAAAAGCCCAGGAGATAGTGGATCCACCCCTCTCTCAGCAGAGACCAACCTGGTAGCCATCCATCTGACCAGCCCCGGTAGCCAAAAGCCCTGTGGGAAACACACCGGTTTCCCTCATCTCCACTGTGGGCTTGTCTTCTGTCCCAAGTTGTCTTCCACACAGAGAAAACAGAGAGGGGTTTCCTAGTAATGCAAATGACTCTCCCTATTGATTTGGACAATTACAGAATAGATTATAGTAATATCACCTGCCAGGGCCTCAAGAAGACTCAGGCCATCATGGTCCTGACTGGCCTCACCTGGACCCCCCACCCACAGCCTCTGCCCAGGGACTCCATCTCAGCTCAGCCCAGGGATGCCAGTCTCTGCCCAGCCACGGAGCAGGAGTGCTGGTTTCCAGTTCATGGGCCCTGTTGATCCAGACCTTGACCCATGGATTGACTCCAGATCTGTCTGATCATCACAGGTATGTTGGTGATGTGAACTGTGAGTTCCCACCAGCTTTCCCCCTGGTCCAACCTGTCCTGCTCCCTGGCTGTGAGTGGTGGGGTCAGCCCTGGCTGGTGGTGACCTGGGGAACCCCCCTAGCTCCCTGTCCCTTAGGGACTAGTCAGCCCTTTCTATGCCCTGACATCACCTTAATAAAACAACCAACCAAAAAAAAAAAAAAAAAAAAACCACAACCCAACCAACCAACCAACCAAACCAACACTCCCCCCCCCCCCAAAAAACAGACCTATGAATTTTTGTGGCTTGAAGTGGGTCAGAGTTGCTCAAATCTCATGAAGGCCAAAACACACCGTATGAAGACTGATACCTGCACACCCCGTATGTACACTTTGCGTACAATTTCATCAGTGTGCAAGATGTGTCAGTAAAATCTAAATGAATATGGAAATAGTAAAAAAGACAACCACAAAAAAACCCACCAAAAAACCCAAAGATGATGTAACCATGAAGAAATTACAAGATGCTTGTGATTTCAGGGACATTAACTCAGAAAGTACCTGATAAGTTGTTATTACTGGCGAGGCAGCAGAGCAGACATCACAGGAAGGCAGGTACAGAAACGACAGCACTCCAAAGGTCATTCCGTTTCTTATTAATTCCCATATTTTCTTAGTAACCAGATTCGTGAATCCGTGAACCGACGCGACGCTTGAGAAGGCCAGTGAGCATCTGTGTGACAGCTCCGGGGCACCGCCACCAACCGCGGCAAGACACCGCTGACAGGGAAGCGAGGTCCGCCTTTAGCAGCTTCAGTTACTCGTTTAAAACCCCCCTGCGCCCCTGGAGGTGGGTGCCCGTGGGGGAGAGACGAGCATCCTCTCTCGGGTCCGCTCCCGGCTCCAGCGGCTCTCCCGCCGCCCTGTCCCGGGGGGCACAGCCCCACCGCCGCCCCCTGGCAGAACCCGGCGCGGCTGCGAGGAGTGAGGAGGGGGGAAAGCGCTATAGCGAGGGAGCAAGAGGCCTCCAAGGGGACCGGGAGCTCAACAAAGGCGCCCAGAAGAGAGGCCTCGCTCCTTGGCCCTGGGGACACGGCACCCACTCGACGCTTCCTGGTGTCCTGAGGGCGGGGGATTTCGCGTGTTTCCAGGCTTGGGGGGAGGACGGGACGGGGGACACGCAGAGCTCCCCCCGGGACACACCAAACCCTCGGCGCGGAGGGAGGCCGGGACATTTCTGCGTGGGCAGCAAGTGCGGCCCCACGGGGGACGCGGTGTCGGGGAGGGGGTGTGAGGCTGAGGCGGGGGGGGGCGTCCGGTGCAGGGGGTGCCCGTTACGCACCTTCCGAAGGGTTTTGGAGTCAAAGGTGTGAGGAACGGCCGAGGAGCGCGGAGCCACCGCCGGGAGCCGCAAGGGGCGACTGGAGGGTCCCTTCCAGAGGGGGAGCTGGGCTCGTTTTGTGCGAAAGGAAGAGAAACTGGGACACACGCACCCCCACACATACCCCGGGACTCGCAGAGACACTCCAGCCAGCCCGGGTTGCCCGGCGGCATTTTGTTCTAATAGAGACTTACAAAAATAAAAAAAGAAATAATATTAAACCCCAAAACAACGCACCAATCAAAACAACCAACCACAACCCACCGGCGAAACAAACCCCGAAGTTTTTTGAGTTTTGGGGCAATGCTGTCCCTCCCCGACGGGTGCTCAGGTGCCCCCTGTGTCCGTGCCGGGGGGGAGGGGGGGGCCGGGACGCCCCCGCTGGGCACCGTCCAGCAGCGGCCGCGGCGGGGCACGGCTCCTGCTTTTGTCCCTATTTTCGCGTTTTTCACTTGGCTTTTCCCTGCCTCTCGGCAGCGTCACGCCGAAAGGGACCCTGCCACAGGAGGGAGAGGTCTCGTCCCGTCTCGGTGGCTGGCAGCCTGTTGATGGCGGCCACCTTCTCCCCCCCCCGCACTCCGGCGTCGGGAATAAGAGCAGAGAGGCGCCCAAGCAGCCCAGCAGCCCTTTGCTTTGCTCCAGGTTAGCTCCCAATACACCGGGAGAAAATAGAAACAAAAATAAGTTAATTGCTCCTGATCCCGTTCAGGAATCTTAAAAAATAAATCGCTTCCCCGAGCCAAAGAGCGCCCGGCGTTCATTTAGCGGCGACGGGGGCTAAACATTTGTTGAACTGGGAAAGGAACAAATGAGAAAGTGTCACTCATGGCTCCAGCTGCCGCTGGCCCCTCCCAGCCACTTTCACCAAGGGCCCTTTGGAGCTGATGACACCGCTGGGTCCCCTCACAGGCGGGCTGATTAGATTAGGCGTGATTGCGGCAGAGCACGTTCGGTGGCTGGCACACTTACACTGGGACAAACCGCTCGCAGGAAAGACGGCAGGGCCGGGGGCGCCCCTTCAGAGGGTCACTTGTAATTTCGATTACATGCCATTAAAGGCTTTATACGTGAAAGGGCTTCATTTGCACCCGTTTGGGTTTGGGTTTAGAGGGGTCTGTGCGAGTCGCACTGTTCTGCCAGACTTTGTTTTACCTCCGGGAACACTTGTGTTTGGCGGGTCGGTGTCAACTGTTTTTCTTTTGTGACGGATTCGGTTAAAAATAGCAAGACTTTATTCTTTTCCTTGCGGTGGGACTGATATAGGGGGATGCCAACACGCACTCTCTCTATGGGGAGACTATACATAGTCTCAGAAGGTGTATTCACCATCTATATATGTATGTATGCATGTATACATATATATGTATATATATTTTCCCCCCATCCTCGGAGAAAATGTCGGTGGGGAAAACGCCGAAGTGTTACCACCTAAACCAACCCGACCAAGCCCAGGCGCCTTTCCCTGCGCTCCTGAAGCAGCGTGGCCACCGTGGAGCCCGCGGCTACTGCCCGCTGCGCCCGGGCTCCTCGCCCCGCCGGGCCCGGTGCCGGTGGCGGTGGCGGGCGGGCCGGGAGGGCCCCGTCCACCTCCCCGGCATCCGTCCGGTCAGCGGAAGCAGCGGGCTCCCACCGAAAAGGACGGCGGCGCTGGATCCCCCCCCAGAGCCCGGCCGATCACGGGGGGCGGCAGCTGGCCCACCGCCCTGGTAACGCCGGGGCTGGCTTCACCCCGCTCTAACCAGTCCTCCTCTTTATGTTTTGGCTTCAAGAGACAGCAAACAAACGAGTCCCGAGTGGGCTCGGGGGCTAGCCCAGGGTCTAATCCCGATTTTTAAGGAGCCAGGGTCAATGCGGTGGGCTGCGGCGGGGGCTGCGGGCTCAGACGCGGGGAACGGCGGCGGCGACGGAGCTGAGGAGCGGAGACAGCTCCGGACCCGTGTCGGGGATAAATCGCCTCTTCATCAAGCCGGCGGTTCGGGAGGGGACGGCGAGGGCCGGGATGTACTGAGAGCAAACCCCAGCTTTTGCAGCGGAATTCGACGGCGGCACCTAATAACGATGATTATTACAATAACGGTTATCGGGCTCTGACCAGGCGCCGTCGAGTCCCCCGGTGCCGTGGCCAGAAGTATTTTCCGTAACCCGCCGGGTCCCCCTCCATTAAACTCGCCCAGACAGACCGCCCCGGAGCCCGGCCGCTCGGTGTCCCCCCCGTCCCCGGCCGCGGGGAGCAGGCTCGGAGCCCACGGAGGGGGCAGCCTGCGTGGGCGGGGGGGCGGCGGCGAAACACTTCCAGGAAAAGATTAATGCACGCAACAGAAGGTTAGCGGAGTTATTATCCTTTCCAATTCATTTTTTACTTAAAAACGCAATGGAATTATTCATTTTATTAAGGAGGAAGAAATTAAAGATTAGGCTTTAGGCGGTATTTTACCTCCCTCTAATCGCCTCTGGGATCGGATTGGAGTAATCCTGACGACGAGATGAATTCGCCGGTGACTCGGATTTGGAGTGCGTGTACAGATACGTTATGATAATAACGCAAGTGAGCAATATCAAGAACATAGCTTAGGAGCGAATGAAACACAAAACCGATTACGGGGAAAAAGAGAACAGCAGCAATCCCGGGCAAGAACACGGGATCAACTGGAATCAAAACTTTTGCCCTTAATTCCTCCGAAGGTTTGTAACTCTGGGAGGCCGGCGGGCCCGCTCCTTCCCCCGCCGGCTCCTTCTGCCGGGACCCGCTACGCGCCGCCGGCCCGGGGAGAGAGAGGTCCGGACCCGGGGAGGGGAGGCGGTCCTGCTCCCAGCCCGCCGTGCCCCTTGAAAAATGCAAACCGGCCAAGAAGTTGCCTTTCGCCACCCTCAGAGCCTGTGAATCTCTCTGCCTCGGAGGGGAAAAAAAAAAATAAAACAAGAAACACACAAAAAAAAACCCCACAAAAAACCCCCCAAAAAAAAACAACCCAAAACAAACAAACAAGACCCCAAAACACCAAACGAAAAAAAACCAAACCAAACCAAAACAAACCAACAACAACAAAATTCCCTGCAAGAACAAGCAGGACTGCATGTTATTCACAGCTCCGAGAGCAAGGTGAAGATAAATCCAGGACAGGACTACTAAAATGTCTCGGCATTGATTTTAATAAGTCTCTCTTATTAAAATGCGGGGAACTCCAGCATGAGCAAGGCTCCTTCTCTGAGATGGAAGAGAATGACTTCCAAAAAAAAAAAAAGGAAAAAAAAGAAAAAGAATGAAAAGAAATTAAATATTTTTTTTAATGGCATTAGGTTGTAATTTAATAATTGGGCACGAATATGAGTTTTAGTGCTCGGTGCGGAAAGAAAGCGCGGCATATTCGAAAAGAAGTAACGAATAATAAAGCTCCCGCTTCTCCAAGTGTGTATCAGAATTGAGGAGGGCAGTATAATTGTAATGGCAGGGCTGTAATTGCTGCTTTGGGATATTTACCCTGCTCAAATGACACTACATATTTTACTTTCAAACACATGTCAAAAAGTCAATCCCAAAAAGACCAGTTAAGAGCAAGCTGTTAACATATTAAGTATATGGGATTTGAAGCCCCTAAAACCCACTCAACAATAATTCCCTTCTTCAGCACCAATCAAGAGGAAATTTGCCTAGATTGAATTAAATGTAAATTGCTCTGAAGGAGGAAACTCTCCTCTGGCAGGCACAAAATAAGCGGCAGACACCGACACCCCGGCGAAGCGGGGAGCCCGGGGCAGCTGCCCCCGCACGGCGCTGGGGGGGGACAGGGTTCGCCCCCCCCCCCGCCGACCCCCCTCTTCTTCTCCCCACTCCCCGGGTCGGTGACACCGGCCGAGCCGGGGCTGGCGGTGCCGGTGCGGGCAGCAGCAGGTAAGAGGCGGGCGGCTGCGGGAACCCGATCCGGGGTGGCAATTACGGTCCTAACGCCGCGACCCATCTGCCGGGGGGGAAGGTGACCCCCCCAGCCCGGCCGAGGGAACACGGGGAGCGGGGCTGGAGCAGAGCACCACGGCGGGGACTCCGGCAGGGCTCGGGCCCTTCCTCCGCCCCAGACTTGTCCCCACGGCTGTGTCCACCCAGGGGTCGGTCCCATGAGCCCCGGAGCACCGAGGAGACGGGGCGGACACGGAGGTCGCAGAACGTGCGGGGACATCTCTCCCTCCGGCCCCCGCAGCTGCCGAGGTACCGTCGTGCAACAGCCTCGTCCTCCTCAAACGGGGCCGCCGTGACCCAGGGCGGCATCGCCGCGCTCGCAGCGCCGAGGGCAAGGATGCTTCCCTCCATCCGTCCCTCCATCGCTCTCTCCCCAGGGCTCCAGCCCTTCCTCCCTGCGCCCCCTTCCCCGCAAGCGGCTTGTCCCGGGCCGGGGGACACACAGCATGTTGCAGCCCCCCCCAGCCGGTACCCGGGCAGCGAGAGCCGGGCCTCCCTGCCTCGCTGGAGGCTTCTCTCCCCTGGCAAAACCCAGGACCCAATTCCTCCGCCCCACGGCCCCGGAGAAGGGCAGTGCTGGGCCGCAGGAGTAGAGGCGGCCCCGTGGGCCCCTCCGCCGGAGAAAGTGCCCGTCTCTGCCCCCCGGTGCCCCGCCGGCATCCGGAGCGGGGTGGCGGGGGAAGAGTTTGGAGGGACCCACGGCTGCTCCCGGACATTTCGGAGGCGGCGTCCGTTTCACCAGCCGAGTGAACCCCAGGCCGACGGGAGGAACGTGACGTTGTTCTGACCCCGAACCATCGTCCGGAGGTGGCGGTGGGACAGGGGGCGAATACAGAATACCGTGCCCACCGCTGGCCCTCTCCTCTCCCCGACCCCCTGCTTCGCTGGAGCTACAAACAGCCGGGGGGGCTGGAGCTACTCCTCCGGGGCTGGGCGGCCAAGCTTCGCTTAAACTCATGGGGAGGGCATCTGTTTCGGTGCAGAGGTGCCTGTGAGCAGCGGGGGGGCTCTGTGTTTCTTCGTGGATATATACAGCGACTCTGAGTTTTCGGTATTTGTGTATTATTTACGGTCAGAGTAGCTATACCTTGTGTGTATGCAGGCTACTTTATATATTCTATATTAAAAAACAAAAAGAAAAAAAACCACAAAACAACCGTAATGCTTCAGATTTAAGAGGCATTCCCTCTTCCTACCTCCTTTTCCTTCTCTTTCCCAGCCCCAGGTTTCGGTTCACCCTTTTGCTCACAAGCACTCGCTGGATTAGCCCCGGGTGGTTCCCGCATACCCACGCGTTGCTCTCGCTGTCTGCTTGTCGCAAATTCCCCGCTCACTTGTTTACTGTGTTTTCCAAAAGCTCATCGCCACCTGACCTCGCTCTTGAAAGCGGTGAGCAGACCAGGAGCGGTCAGAGGACCAGAGCAGCCATCTCCTTCCTTCCCTCCCTCCCTCAGACACACACACACACCCCCACCCGCACACCCACGCACAAAGAGAGCTCGGGCTGGAAAGTGGCAAGGAAACAAACAGCTTCCCCTCCAGCCGCTTCTTCTGCAGCACCTCGTTTGACAAATACCCTGGCGCTTGCCCTTGAATCGGGTTTCACATCCCTACTTAGCACTTGGACAATGATTTTAGATGATGTCACTTAAAGCCAAACAAGAAAATTGATCTCGGATTTGCTCGGCCTCTAAAGCCTGGTTAAGCAGATTGCAAATAATAATAATAATAAAAAAAAAAAAAAAAAAGAGAGAGGCGGGGGGGGAAGCAGAGGGGGGAGAGAGACGAGAAGGAGGGAGAGACACCTCCTTCCCTGGGCGGGGGAGGCGCGGGCGCCAATGAAAAGTAGCCGCTTACTGGTTGCGGGGGGGCGAGGGGGGGGGGGAAACTTTTCCTGTTGACTGTTGGAAGCGAATTGAGCAATTATCTAGTTTACCTTCTCCTCTTGGAAGTTAACGATTGGCGAGATCTTGGCTGCGTTATTGACACAACACTTTCTATTGATAGAAATAAGTAGCGATTGTCCCGAGTCATTGGTGCGCCAAAGTAAACTGTGATGGGCTGGCATGAGTCCACTGGACTGAGACGGCTGGTTCCGCCGGCGGAGGCTGTGGTGATGGTGGCGGCGGCGATGCTGGTCTCCCTCCTCGCAGAGCAGTGACAAGAAAAGGGGCAGAGAGAGTGAAAGAGAGAGAGAAAGGGGAGAGGAGAGGAAAGAAAAAAAAAAAAAAGAAAAAAAAAAAAAAGAGGCGTCTACCAAAGCGGCTCAAACCGGGCGAACAAATGCAATCCAGCCATGGACAATAGTGGCCACCACACGGCGACCAAAATCCTAGCGACTCCTCCGGCCAGAGAAAGCCTGTCTGCCAGGAGCAACATGATCAGCACGCCCAAGCCCCTCGCCTTCTCCATTGAGCGCATCATGGCGCGGACGCCAGAGCCCCGCTCCGTCCCCGTCCCGCAGCTCCTCCACGGCTCCGTGGCCAAAGGCGACCCCAAGCACCCGCTGCACCTCAACTCCTCCATCCCCTGCATGATCCCCTTTGTCCCGGTGGCGTACGACCCCCTGCCCAAAGCGGCGGTGGCCGGAGCGGAACCCAGGAAGGCTCCTTTAGACTCCTCTTCCTCGCCCGCCTTTAGCTGCGGCGATCTCTTGAACTGTGCCCTGAGCTTGAAAGGAGATTTCCCCCGCGACGCCCTGCCCTTGCAGCAGTACAAACTGGTAAGACCCCGAGTGGTCAATCACTCCTCCTTCCACGCCATGGGAGCCCTGTGCTATTTCAACCGCGGCGACAGCCCTTGTCACCCGTCCTCCGGTGTCAACATCCACCCGGTGGCTTCTTATTTCCTCAGCTCCCCCCTGCACCCGCAGCCCAAGGCTTACCTGGCGGAGCGGAACAAGCTGGTGCTGCCGGCGGTGGAGAAGTACCCGGCGGGGGTGGCCTTCAAGGACTTGTCGCAGGCTCAGCTGCAGCACTACATGAAAGAAAGCGCCCAGCTCCTCTCGGAGAAAATCGCCTACAAGACCTCGGAGTTCAGCCGCGGCTCCCCGAGCAGCAAGCCCAAAGTTTTCACCTGTGAAGTTTGCGGAAAGGCAAGTAGAGACGCAGCCCCTTCCCCCTGACCCCCAGCCCCTCCCCCCCCCGCCCCCCCGCCCCCCCCCCCCCCCCCCCCCCTCCCGGCCGCCGGTTTGTCGCCCGCTCGCTTGATTTTTAAACGACGGCGTCCCCTCGGCGCACTCCTCTTCTAATACCAATTTTTGTGGGTTTTTTCTTCTTCTTCTTCTTTTTTTTTTTTTTTTTGTCTGATTTCACTCTCAAGGTATTTAACGCACATTATAACTTAACTCGCCATATGCCGGTGCACACGGGAGCCAGACCCTTTGTTTGTAAAGTTTGCGGGAAGGGCTTCAGACAGGCGAGCACGCTTTGCCGGCACAAGATCATCCACACCCAGGTGAGCCTCCATCTCTCCTTCTCTCCTTCCCTCCCTCTCTCTTCCCACCCGAGACCCCTCCGCTCACTTTTTTTGGGGAGCCCGCCGTTGCCCGGCCGCTCCGAGGCGGCGGCGCGGTGCGGGGAGGGGCGGCCCAGCCGGAGCCGCAGACGCGGGGCGGGAAGGGGAATGTGGTTTGCCCAGGGAGCGGTGGGGTACCGCGGGGCGCCCCGCTCCCCAGCGATGGGGAGCCCCCAGCTTACAGAGAAACCCCGCAGACCGCCAGGCAAACCCTAGAGCCCGCCACCCGAGCCCACCACCGCACAACCCAACAAGCCCTGACGTGGCGTTCGTTTTCCCACCAGGAGAAGCCACACAAGTGCAACCAGTGCGGCAAAGCCTTTAACCGGAGCTCGACCCTGAACACGCACACGCGAATACACGCCGGCTACAAACCTTTCGTCTGCGAATTTTGTGGCAAAGGATTTCACCAGAAAGGTACCGGTCCCCTCCGCCCTCTCCCTTGTGTGCGTGTCCCCCCCCCCGCCCCAGACGAGGTCAAGCGTCGGGACAAGTTGCGACGCGGGCGGAGGGTGGTGGGAAAGGGTTGATTTGGGGTTTAATTTCTGTTGTTAGAAATTCAGGATGATTTTAGTTGTCGCCGGCCCCGGCACATTCCCTACGGCACGGCCCAAGGAGCGGGGCAGGGCTTTCGTTTTGGCGGGACCTTCCCCCGCGCAGCGCCCGTTTTCCGCGCAGCGCGCAGCTCCCAGCGCGTTTCGGCAAACGAGTTCGCCGCCTTTTCCCGGCTCCGAGCGCAGGATTTTGGTTGGGTTTTCTCCCCGTGTTGCTGGGAAGGCTGAAGCCAGGGGTTTGGTTTCTTCCACTGGCGTGATTGCGGTTTATTCGATAGTTTCCTTCCGAGGCAGAGCGGCGGGAAGGACCGGGAGAAGGCGGGTGTTCGCCCAGAGACGGGCGGTCGATTTTCGCATAAAGGGCTGGGGACAGGGTTCGGGGGATTATTCTTCTCCTCTTTGCAGCGCCCGGTTCTCAGCCCCCGGGTCCTTTCGCCCTCCTTGTCTCCTTTCCAGGCAATTACAAGAACCACAAGCTGACACACAGCGGGGAGAAGCAGTTCAAGTGCAATATCTGCAACAAGGCTTTCCACCAGGTGTACAACCTCACCTTCCACATGCACACCCACAACGACAAGAAGCCCTTCACCTGTCCCACCTGCGGCAAAGGCTTCTGCAGGAACTTTGACCTCAAGAAGCACGTCCGCAAGCTGCACGACAGCGCCCTGGGACTGCCCCGGCCCCCCGCCGACATGGGGGGGGGCCCCGACCCACCGCCCCCCCCCGGGCCGCTGCTGCAGGGCCCGTCGTCGCTCCAGCCCTGAGGGGCGGCCACGGCCGGGGGGCTCCCGCCACCCCCCGCCCGGCTCTTTGCATGCACACCCGTTAAGCGGTTTTTGTGTATTATTCTCTATATCGCCACTAACGTTTATGGGACTGACTGTTTCTTCTTTTTTTTTTTTTTTAATTTTTTTTCGTTCGTTTTCTTAAAGACTCTATTTTTGCCGTTGTTGTTGTTGTTGTTGCATCTCAGGTGGAGAGATGGTTTAAAAAAAAAAAAAGAAAAGAAAAAAAAAGAAGCGCCAAGCCAATTTCCGCTGTATTTATTTGGGATCTGTATTACCCGATCCGGGAACGCTGCACCACTTTAATTATTTCGATGTATATATATTTCCATTGTGTCGATCCCGCCCTGTCTCCGCTGCCTGCTGGTTATTCCCCCCACCTTCTTCTTGGTTTCCTCCTCTCCCTTCCCCCCCGCCCCCCCCGAATATAGTATCTATATGGACAGAGCTGGTTCGCTATGTACGGATTTGAATTTCGGTTTGATTCTTGCACGTGGAAAAAAAAAAAAAAGAAAAAAGAATTGGTTGGACTGGTGGAAATAAACACGCGAACACGAGTGGCGGCGGGGGGGGGGCTGCGGCTCGGCCGGGCGGACGGGGAGCGCGGCGCTGGCTCTGCCTAACGGCAAACCTCCTCCGCTCCCTTGCCAAAACACTGAAACGACCGCTAAAGACTTTAATTAAGAGGGGTAATTAGTTCGGATTGATCAAAGCCGGGTTGTTATGTTATTAGCTGCTCAGCAGACTCTGCCAAGCCGAGTCTTGAAAGCGGAGCCCTCTCGGCGGTGGGCGCCTGAGGAGGGGCGGGAAGGGGTGGCTGGGTTTGTCTCACACACCCACCCACCCACCCACCGACCCACACGCACACGGGGGTGACGGAAACAGGACTGAAAAACGGGTGCCGCCCCCCCGGGACGAGCAGGTGTACCCGCTCATGCCCCGGGCTCGGGGGTCCTCTCAGGGCAAGGGGGCAGGGCTTGAGGTCGGCGGCGCCGGGGGGCGGACGGGGGGGGGTCCAGAGAGAAGCTGTCGGGCGCTGAGGACGTGCCCCAGCTCTCGGGGGGACCTGGCAGTCACCTCTGAGGGACCGCTCCGGAGCGGGTGATGTGGTCCCGCGGGGCATCCCTGCTCTTTCCTAGGATTTACAACACCTGGGGTCCTCCGTGGGTTTTGGCTGTTCGGGAGGGGGCGATGGTGATAAACCCCCTTAAAGCGTTACATCCAGGAAGGGGATATCCCTTTGCAGGCGGCGCTCAACTTCCCCCCCCACCCCACCCCGGCTGACCCCCTCAGGGTTGTTAGCACCCAGCAGCCTTTAAGTTTTGGAAGTTCAGGACGGCGGGGAAGGGAACCTTTCTCCTTTCCCACATGTTGGGCTACTGAGGCAATCCGCCGATGTGGCCACTGGACTTGTAAAAAGCAAAGCAACAGGTCGGACCTACAGCTCAGCCAGTTTCCGCCCCCCCCGCGGCGCCCCGGTAGGGCTCAGCCCCTCTCCGAGCCCGGGGGACCCTCCCGGTGAAAACTAGCCCGGAGACCGGCTGGTGGTTCGGATGGAGGGACTTCAGCGCTTGGGACATCTCGGGGAAACGGGGTGGGGGGAGACGCGCTCCCCGCTTTCCCAGGCTGATTTGGGACGGCAGGGGCAGGCGTGGGCGGCGGAGGGCGCGGGATGCGGGTCAGCAGCTGAAGTGAGCCTGGCCAAACCGGGAGGCGGGCTGGGAAGGGGCAGAGAGGTCCTGCAGGGAGGGGGGACATGCTGGGTTTCCCCTGAAGACCAGTGCCCCGGCTCTGCCCGGCTCCTGAGGCCGAGAGAGGATCATACAGCCTCCAACAGGGATAAACTTCCCAAACTGATGACTGCAGTGCATCCCTGGTTCCTCTTCTTTCCTTGCTTGCTGAAAGTAAACTTTTGCAACATGTAAAGAAAGGTAAGATGTCCCCAAGATCCCATTGTGACAAGGGGCTAGTGATAGTAGAGTCTCACAAACTGTATTTAACTAATCTTAAGAAATGTCCTTGATGAGGGTGTCCCGTTTCTGTGAGCCTCTGCTTGGGTGAAATAAATTGAAGCAGAAGTCCAACTTTTCTTATTGTTCAACAAGTGTGATAGTACAAGATACTGCAACTAGCTTGGCAAGATGCTAAGTATCTTCATTTTATATCTCTCTTAGACAGTTCAAAACTATTCAAGCACTGCAGGTATACTGGAACAGTCACAAAGGGTACTTATATCATGACGAAAGGATATGTATATAAATATATGATGAAATGAAAGGAGCGTCTAATCTGGCTGCCTTGTGATGAGCATGTAGCTGCAGTTTCAAATCAAACACCTACATGAGGCCTGAGAACAGCTCAGAAGACTGAGCTCTGGTTACCCTGATGCCTGGCAATTCTTTGCTCTACCTGGTTTCTCCAGGCTGTTTTCCAGGTGCTGGGAGAAATGAGGGTTCAGGCTTCCCCAGGCAGCGGCAGTAAATTTATTCCATTTGTATGGCTAGAAAAGGAGAGAGAATTTCTGACGTTGCTTGACTGTAGACCATTTGCAGGTTTATAAACAGTAGTCAGTATTTTGCCTGCCTTCCTGTAAAAGACCTGCATAATCTGGGTTCTTCTGTGTTCTTCCTGAGGAAAAATGCATTTTTTGCTAGGGAAGTCATGTGCATGAGTGACCACATTTTGAAATGGAGTGGAAATGAGGCACTCTAGTTTTATTCCAAGGTGAAGTAGAGAAAGTCAGTGATGGATGTGAATAAGTGTTTCTCCTTCCTAGAAAAACACTGCAGATGTGGGACTTCACAGCAAGATAAGGATAGCTCATTTGTTGTTTCACTGTATAAAGCCATGTTTGTGTCAAAGGGTGGGATTAATACATGTCTCAGAAGGCCTGCACAGCATTATCTTTCATTTCCTGTCTTTCAAGGTTAATCTCAGGTTAAGTGAATTTCTAGTTAATGGTCAGAGACAATTCAAAGCTGACGAAATCATCATGAGAGACAAAAGCCATAATTTCATATATATCCAAAGTTTAGAGCTGTTAACAGCTCTCCTTACCATAGACAAGATTAATAGTTTTTTATTTTTTTTTTTTTAATTGAGCATAATTTTGATAAGAGAAAAGGAGTCATCTGTACCTAGAGGAAAGGTTGCATGTCCTGGTTCCTGCTTCCCAGTCAGCGTCATTACCTCATTATCTGCATCCTGTATGACAACTGGTCAGTCTCGTTTGACTAGTCCCTTGTGGATGGTGAGAGGAGAAGGGTGTTGGTGCATCTGGAACAGAGCTGCAGCATTGAGCGTTAGCATCCTGAGGACACTGTAGCACACCCCACATCAATCACAGCAGCTTCACTTTAGCACGGAGTGAAAGGGAGACAAGACTGGTGCCTATGGGACTCTGGAGCCAAGAGCCCTTGTCAAGGAGGAGCTGTTGCCCTCTACCCCCTGTCCCGACCCGGAATTCCTCAGATGGGAGTGAATTTCTTCTGTGCTGGACAGATGTTACGGTTACGTTAACACGTGTCAGTGCTGTAAGTGCTGTTTATCTGAAAGAGGTACCAGAGCTATCGAATCTGCCACACGTCACTGTAGAAATAAAATACAGCAAGAGCAGGTTCTTCTCTTGGTCAGATACAAAGTTCTTTCTGAAGCTGAAATGATGCTGGCTTCACTTTGCTACTGCTTTACTGGTGATCAGACTGTGCCTATTTCCCCCTCTCCTCCTCCCCCCCCCCAAAAAAAAAAAAAGAAAGGATAAAAAAAGAGGGACACAAAAAGATTAGTATGACTTTTGAGGGGTCTTTGTGGTTTTGTTTTGTTTTGTTTTTTAATTTAAAAAAATAAAAGCCCATGCATGTCAAAATGTAAACTAAGCACAAAGCTTTTCAATAGCTACCCAAAAGCATGTTCATTAGTTCTAGTTCACAGGTAGTTAAATAGAAATCCAGCATATTTCAAGCTACCCAAAATGGGTATTGGAGAATATTAAGTCAAGGAGACATTTTGGGTTTAATTTTTTTTTTTCCTTTTTGAAAATGGAGGGACTAACCAAAGTGTCACAAATTCCTCTGGAGCCAGCTCAAATGAAGGTGTGCTGGTCAGGGTTGAGTACCAGAGTGGTTTAATTGGACAGTGCTTTAGAACTAAGAATTAGAAAGTCCCTGCCCTGCACTTCATATGCCATGTTTATAATAGGACAGTCACCACTTTGTTCTTCAGTGCTTGGTAAAGAAGATAGGGACTAAATTTGTGCATGGCCTTTTGACATGCTAATATGAAATAATTATAACTCTGTAGGTGTGTAAATCTTTCCTCTCAGTGGCTGTTTGGTTACTGCTGTGCTCCTTTCTTTACAGAGGGAGAACAACCTGGTGCCCTGCTGGCAACCGTGGCAGAAATGACTCTCTAGTAACAACTCCCACCACTCTCATAAAAGCTCCAGTAAGAGCAGTGGTAGCTCCGGCTCCACACATGCAGAGTCCCCCCCTTCTCCTCCTGGCATGAGGTTGCAAGATGGGTGACTTTTGGATGATCTCCTAGGGGCTGCAGAGCAGACTGTAACCCCCTGTGACAGCTGGTTGGAGTCACCATCAGTCTATGGGTTTGCAGAAAGTTGTTATTTTGCTTCAGTAATCTGTTACTCTTGAAACAACTCCAAACTTCTCGTTTTAAGACTCTGGTAGTATTATGAAGTATGAGCAGTCTCTACCTTTGGTCCTCCTTTGAAGCTCTCATGGAAATTATTTAATGGCTCCACTTTCAGCCACTCTGTTGTAATCAAGTCCTTGATTAAGCACAGTATTAAATCCAATAACTATGCCTGTGGAAATCCAAGCCCTCCTCTCTTTCCACCTTTGAGTTGGTTAATATTTCACCACCATTATTATGTGATTTCTAAGAAATCATCTTTAGTTAACAATCAATTAAAACACATAGAAAAGCTGGTTTCCTGATTTATCACTGAATATCACTGAATATCACTGAAATTTTT